>VZTY01021640.1:1108-13024 GCA_013400935.1 Turnix velox
GCTTCAACCCAGGTGCAGGACCTGGCACTTGGCCTTGTTGAACTTCATGAGGTTGGCTTGGGCCCACCTCTCAAGCCTGTCAAGGTCCCTCTGGATGGCATCCCTTCCTTCAGGTGTATCAACTGCACCACACAGCTTGGTGTCATCTGCAAATTTGCTGAGGGTGCACTCGATCCCACTGTCCATATCTCCTACGAAGATGTTAAATAGCACTGGTCCCAGTACTGATCCTTGGGGAACACCACTCGTCACTGGTTTCCACTTGGACAATGAGCCATTGACTGCAACTCTTTGAGTTCGACCATTCAACCAGCTCCTTATCCAGCGAGTGGTCCATCCATCAAACCCATTCTTTTCCAGTTTGGAGACCAGGATGTCATGCGGGACAGTGTCAAATGCCTTGCATCAGACAGAGTTTCTGGCAGGAGCAAGACTGTCAGAGACCTGAACTGACCTGAACTGGTAGTCTGCTTAGTTTAAAATTATGGAACAATTTTGTGGCTTCTTATGTATTTTTAATCCTTTTGAAAGTGAAAGGTGAACAAAAGCTTCCCTCTGAAGTATTTCTAATGGTATCATCTAGTTCCTAAATGTGATCTCAACAGTATTAATTGCAGATGTTTACTGAATTTCTGCAGTGATTTATGGAGATAATCTGAAGTTTGCTATCTTGGGACTGAGGGAGCTCCTGTGTGCAAAGAGGAATCTGCAAGCAGCTCTGAAGAGGCTGCACAAGTTCATTTCCCATTCAACAAATTATTTCTTCTCAGCAAATGAAAATTATTTGTATCGAATTACACTAATCGCTTTGTGATTTATTCCTGCTGCCACTAGTGGGAATTTAGTAATTCTGGTCTCCAGAATTACAATTACAGACTTAGCTTTAACCCTACAGTATTAATATTGAACCATCACTGCTGTTTCCTCTTTCCTCCTCAGGCATGTAACTTGAACTCCAAGAAAAATTTCAGAAGAGTTACGTAAACTTGGGTTCATAAACTGCTTGTAATTTAGCTCTATTATGCAGTACAAAACTGCAGAACTACCAGGTTGATTTGCTCACCAATTGCAAGTAAAAAAATCCTTTACAATTTTATTAGCACAGCCACAGTGGCTGCTTTTGGACTAGTCTTTTTGCGTAAAGGGAAGATTTTTAGGGGGATGAAGTTGAAATCACTTGTTTGCTGGAGGAAGAAATATATTTTAAGTAAATAGAATGGGGAACGACATTATTGTAAAACCAGTAAGGCTAAAAGCCCTTTTGCAACCCATTTTTGTTAGCTATTACAGTATCTCTTGAGGACCATGCGAAATAACTAATTACCCTCATTGATGAGCCCCCTTGTTTCCTTCATGTACCAAATGCAGTCAGATTACATTGCATGGCAGCAATAATAGAAATTTACCTACAGATGTGTTCTGACAAGTTACGGGGAATGCAAAAGGGAGCTGAGCTGTGTTTCCTTCAGTCCTTTCTCCCTTTAAGAACTTTCTAATAATGAAAATTGTGTTTTGTTTTTCAGTTGTTTCTTTTTTAGAACTTTCAGGAACTTCTCACTGAGCCCCTTCTAGAAGAAACCTTGTCTATTCAGAGGGCTTTTGCTAAGCATTCAGGAGGTAAATTGTTCCACTAATTTAGCATAGTTTTGTGGTGATATTGGTGCTATCAGCTTTTAAATGCATAGACCTACAAATCTCTACAGGACTCTGGTCTCTTTTTCTTCTGCGCTGTCTTCTAAAGGCTGCCTGTCTTCTCCCTTTTAATTGCACATAATCCTGCAATGACCTTGAGACAATGCTGACCACCTGTAGTATCAAAGTGAGTTTGGTTAATTTTTTCATCAAGAATTGGACTGGTCTCCCTTCAGTCCAGGGAGTTTACAAGGTAACAGTTCCTCTGACATCAGGGCTGCCAGCATTTCAATAAAAATAGTCATTAAAATTTGTTTTGGAAAAAAGTTGATTATGTATCCAAGGGAGAAATCATTTTGATTTTGAAAAATTACTAATGGGGGAGGGAATTTTTCTTGCCATGTATTTTATGTTCAGAATTTCTCAGCCCCCATGGGCAGCTCCAGATTGCTGGCTGGAAGGGTGATAGCTCTAGCAGTGAAGTTGCTGCAGTTGAGTGCTGATCCAGAAGCCATGAGAGCAGGTGATTTATTAATGATGCAAGGACTGTGCCTTCTTTGTCACAGTCCTTAATCTGGTTTCTTCCAAAAGCACATCCATTTCTTCATTGCCTCCTTATTGCAATGCAAACAGGTCCTAGAGTACCACTGACTGTTCCACTTCTTCCATTCTAAATGAGAATTATTATTTTTATTGTTAGAAATAATCACCTAGTGGTGAATCAGGCCTACAAAAGATTTTGCTGAGACATCATCTTTGAATGCTGACTGCAGTCAGATGCTGGAGATGAGTGATTTTAAAGTATATTACTGTATGAATAAGCAAATAAATCTCTGAAGCCTCATAAATAATACAAAGGAAGGAATGCAATTATAGGTGCTGTGATGATAAAACATTGTAGCTTCACACAGAAGATGGAGCATGCAAAATGAAAACATGGAATATTGCTAGAAAGAAGACAAAACTAAGAGTGGGAACAGAAAAAGGACTAGACTTTGCTCTGGAGTATCTGTTGTGATCACTAGCAATACAAAAAGGGAATACTTTTTCTTGAAAATTAAGCCATGGTAGCACAGCCAGGGTAATTGCTATTTATCATGTTAGTGTTACTATAACTGCATGACATGCTTTTCCTAAATATTAGGCTTTGGAAAATCTAAAGTACACAATCAGAAAGCTTTTTAGTTCTTTTTTTCCCTCTATTATTTGCTTAGGCCTACTGTCAGGAAAGTGAAGACTTCTAAGTAAGAGTGGTGTCTGAAAAGCTTCTTTACTATCACTGTTTGTGCAAATGCTATGTTTGTTACTGCCTTCATTTGGCGAGAGAAATCATCACTACCGAAGATTACTTTCATTTGTCCTGTGACTTACAGTATGAACTCCCTTACCTTTAGATGTGTGAAAATGTAGATTTAAAAAAATTTTTAGATGGCTTAGGTTGTGACGTTATGGTTGTGTAAGAAGCATGAATTTTCAGAAACTGGTTTGTCATTCTGAGGTTGATAGATGCTTCTAAACCTTATTTTAGGTAATTAAAATATTCTTAGTGGTGTACTTAGCTTTGGCCAAGCTGATGCAAGTCTTGCTGCCATTCATATTCCAACAACATTATCAGTAAAAATACTCTGCCAAGAGGGTAAGAAGAGTTCAGGATGGTTGTCCACCTAAAAGTTGACCTAGTCTTCACCTAAAGAGTAAGATTCAAAAGAAGAATTACTTACAAGTGTTTTTTGATATGGTAACTGACGCGGTAAGAGTTTTAAGTCCTAAACTTTAAGACCTAAACCAGAAGACAGTTAGTACATTGGCAACTAATGGTTCAACACTTCCATATCAGCAGGGCATTTTTCTCCACTGAGTCTGCAACACTCAGGAGACTGCTGTTTATTATCAGCACTGCAGGGAAAAAAAAGGATTATAATATTGTTAAGCAGAAAAATCATCTTAGGGAAGGATCCTTTTTTTTGTACTCTTTTTTTTCTTTGGAATGACACAGCCTTGAGGCCATCCATGGATCCTGATTAGCCTGCTTTTTGTATAAGTGACTGAATATTTGTACTTGTAAGGGCTGGTACGATATGGAAAGGGAAAACCTATCAGGAAAAGAAGGGATGTGGTGTGAAATACTGGCAGTGAATGTTCTTGCCCTTGTTAAGCTACAGTTTGGGTTATTCCGTATGTTTGAAAGTGCATAAAGTATTACAAGTTTTTGTAGTGGGGATGTGGTCATCCAGAATCTAACAGGTATAGAGGTGCATCTCCCTCATTTTTACAATTACTTGATATAATTTTATACCAAGTTCTCTGTTCTTAAAGAATTTCAGGCACTAAGAATACAGAGTATGTATTTATTTCTAAGCTGTAATTAGAACACATGTGGTGTATTTTTTAATCCTTTCCATAGTTCTCAGTTAAATGTTCACAGGACTGTATATCAAATACAATACTAAGTTTTTCTATCTTTCTACAAGCTAATTTAAGCTTCCTCTAAATTTGGTGCATGTCCATCACAAAACACTAAATGGGGGCTATGTGCTTCAAGCACTAAGCTGGTGCATGTCCTCTTCTCCATTTACATTGCATTACATTTTACTTTTTTCCTTTTGAGGCAGAGAGAGCAGATAGGAAATGTGTTGAGAGTGTTCCCAGGATACACAATGTGTTTCACTGTGCCTAGCTTCTAGGAATGTACTGTAATGTTTGACAGCTCACAGTTTTGCATAATTATCTCCTCATTTAAATACAAGAGTGTTGTGTTGTATTTCCTGCTGTTCAAAAACATTTGGACAGAAGCTTTTTTTGTGTATAGTTTTATTTTCATACTGATCTTTATTTTGTTTAAGACCACGTTTCGTTGTGAAATCACCTAATGAAAACAAATCTTCCCAAAGAATCCACTTTTACTGTGTCTCTGAGTCCCTTTTCTCTTTGGCTTTGGGTGACAGGTGTGGCCTGGCATGGCATGGTAGAGTCGTGACATTGGAAACAGACAAAGTGCAGGTTCTGCAGCCATGTGCAACATAGTTTGAACAAAGACCAGCATAATTAAGTGAACGAAGTGCCATAAGCTTCAGTCAACACAATGGAGAGGCCTGGGCTTCACAACAACTGGCACTTTGTTATGGTGGCTGTAACATGAGGAAATATCTTCAGGAAAAAAACCATTTTTCTGTATTTAACAAATGCCGATGGCCCTGACTAAAGATTCCCTCCTAGTTTTGTAACAGATTATACTACTTCCAGTTAGCAATACTGGTCTCTATTCAGCACTTACACAAAGGTACTCTCCACCAAAACAGTCCAAAAAGATCTACACTTCACAGTGGTTAAATGGCAAGTTGTCAGTTCTCCTGTGTTTTAGAATCTAAGATTTGGCTTGGAATCTTATATTGATCTTTTTTCCATTATTTTAAAAACTTTTCAAGAAATAATTCTGTGGTGTCTTGCTGCTACCAGAAATACAATGCAAGCTGACCTAAATCTCTTAAGGAAGCTCTGTGGGAAGCTTTGAGACTAGAGCCTTTTTGGTTTCAGTTCTCTGTCATCATTCTTGATAGCAGACTCATGAGACTGTTTAATCCTGATGACTGATAACTGATACCAGGTACGGAGGAATTGATCACTTTCTTCCCATTATAGAGACTGAAGTTTGTACAAAGCTCATGCAGGGTAACACTGAGATACTTCTGGCACTTCTGGACTGAGTGACATAGAGAAACTGTTGCACTGAAGACTGCCTTTAGTTACTTTTTTCTGTGTTGGATTCTTCCAGATATTTTGGTATGGGCCAAAAAAAGAAATCAAAATTTTAAAATTACCTGTATTAAACAAAAACATAATAATTCTTTCAGGATGAGGCAGGTATCTATATCGAGTAGTTGTTTATAGAACTGACTGTTGCAGGGAGGGCAAGAGGGTGCATGCTGATTCTGAGGAACCTATGCCAAAATGTCATTCTATGTTTTGAATATTTCATGCTTCAGGTTGGCATTTGGTACAAGAGGTTGCTTCATCTAACAGTGTGCTAGTAGATGTTTGGGACATGGGTAATCTGGACAGGGCAGTGTTTGTGTATCCCCACAGAGGGAAACACCAGTAAGTAAAGAAGCATCACCCCTAAGACAGGCAGCTTTATGCTGTGATCTGAGATGCAGTGAAGCAGCACATTTTCCAGCTAGCACACTCTGTGTGGTATTGTGGCATGCCAACTCCATGTTCTTGTGACAAGCAAGCAGCTGTAGATACTTCACACAATGATCAGCTGCTTCACAGGCAGATTTGCTCTTGCTTCTTGAAGGCTGCAGCTGCAGAGGCAACATGTGGATCATTTCCCAAGACTTTTGAACTGTGGGATGCTGAAGATGCTCAGGTAAGCTCATGTTTCATTTTGCATGTATTGCCTTGTTACTTAAGCATGTACTGCCCTGGGGAATGGTAATGCCGCAAAGAAACTGAACAGCTTTTGAGGCTTTTTGAAGTTTTTTGAGGCTTTTTCTGGTGCTACAGATCAAGGTGTCAATGTCTGGTCAAAGTTACTGTAAACATGTTGAAGCAGAAAGCTCTGATATTCTCAGCTTCCATCCATGCAGCTCTTAATGTTGTCCAGTTGTCCCCCATTCTAGTGATGCAGTTATCTATTACAGAAGGGTTGCTCTGTATTAGTCCAAATTACATCAACTCTGTGACGGGTTTGAGATGAAATCAGCACTTTTTGAGGGAACTGAGCCTTCCCACAAGGGCTCACTTCCTAAAATGCCTCTGGCCCTGATCAATGTGAGCTCTATGACACAACTTTATCAAATAGGCAATTGATGAAAAACAAATTGTTAATTTCATCAAAGCCTCTAAAGACTGTAAAAAGTCAGCTTGGTAATGGATAGATAATTAAAGACAACAAGAGAAGAAATTATTAAGATGGGTATTATGACCTTTGAGACAATGAAAAAATAGCAATTAATGACCAGGTGCATGCATTGGAAAGAAATATAGTTCATGATCCTGTAATGTTATGACCTTCAGCCTTCTCCACCCTTTTAGTAATTCTCTGTGGTGGTGTATCTAAGTAAATTCCAAAGTCCTCAGGGTGGAGTCGTGTCAATTATGACCTTCTCCAAGTGCTGCACATGTTTCTCTATAAACACATAACCAAGAATACAACATGTATGCCATGAAGCATTTTTAGTATGTCTTTGGTTCTCAAAAGTTAAAGGGAGAGTAAAGCAAACGCTGGCTTTGAAAAGGAGGGGTACACACAAGCAGCAAAAGAGACAAACAAGGCTTTTTGGCTATAAGAATCTAAAACATCTTAATTGCAGCCATTATTTCATTTTACTCCTGTGGAACATTTGGTATGTTTGGAAAGCTGTTTGTTTTTTGTATTGCACTCTTCTCAACAAAATAATTTGTGTGTTTTATTTTTATTGTAATTGAAATCATGTCATAATGAAGAAAGAGACCAGGCCATAGCTCAGCAGAGATAGTGGAACCCTGAGAAAATTCAGATTTTTGAACTTCCTTTCTCAAAAAGTAGGTTCCATTCCAGTCTGCATATGCAGATGTCAGTGGGAACTGGTGTCCCAATCTCTTATTTTAATTTGGCAGAGCCAGCAACAGGGTTGAGAATTGGCAAGCTGCACCTCTTATGTACCATAAAAAGCAGCAGTGCACACAGTCACTGCTGGGGAGTTAATTAAGTTTTGTTTTTATGAGTTTGTGTCAGATCCTCACAATGGGCAGATGGGCAAAGAAGGCTCAGCCGCTGAGGCTCTTTCCGTTACCAGCGGCGGGGTCAGGGCTGGACCAGCAGAGCCCATCTTCGCACCGGCTGCACCTTGCGCTATCGCCAGACCTCAGACTTCCCCGTGTGTTCCCGCAGCGGACACGCCGACAGGCCGCATTACGGAGTTTAGGTTCAACACGCCCTTTGCCGAGGAGATGCTATCGCTGCACTCGGACAAACGGCGGCTCCCCTCCGCCCATGTTCCGTCAGGTGGACAAACAAAACCGCTCTTCCGCAGCTGCTCCAGAAGGGGATGGGGCTCAGGGTCCCGCTCCGGTTTTCCCTACCGGCTTCTGAACAACCCACCAGACACGCTCCGCCGGAATCAGTAGCCGGGGCCGGCGCGACTCACCGGGGCCGGGCAAGGCAGGAGCAAGAGGAAGAGCGGGAGCGCGTCACTTGGCTCACTCTAAGAAGCTCAAAAAGCTGCAGCACGGACGGGCCGCACCTGCCACCCCCGACCCCCTCAACCGCCTCCAGCAACAGCCCCTCCCGACACCCGCGCCTTAGAGGAGTGACTGCAGCCGGGCGGGGGTGCTGCGCGCTCGGAGGGGATCCCACCAATCACAGGGCAGAGGGCTCTCCAGGCTGGGCGTGGATTGGCTCTCTGCAGCAAAAGTGGGCGGGCCGGAAGGGCGCCGCCGCAACGGCCGTATCTACGAAGCTGTCATTTTCAAATCGGGGCGGCTGGAGGTTGTTTGGTGCGTTCTGTAGCCACCGTTGGCCTGTGAGGGGCTTCCTGGAGTCCGGCGGAAGGAGGTGAGTGGGCTCAACTCGGTCTGGGGTGTAGCTCCCGATTTCGGCCGCCGCGGGTGAAGGAGTTTTAGGAGGGTGGTGGGACCGTCTTACTGCCCCAACCGCCCGGTTGGCGGAGCTCTCCGGTGCGCGTTTCCCCGCCCTTAGGAGCGCTGGCGGCAGCACCGTGAGGCGCGGGGGTGCCATTGAGAGTCGGGGTATACCGCGAGCGTCCTGATGCTAGCGGCCCGTCCCGACCGAGTTTCTGCAAGCTAGAGAGCGGGCAACGCTCGCGGCCTCTCGTTTCAATGGGATAGGGAGTGAAGTGAGTGCTTCGTGCCCTTCGCACCCCACCTGGAGTTCTGCGTCCAGCTCTGCATCCCACAGGACAAGGAAGGACGTGGAACTATTGGAGAGGGTCCAGAGGAGGCCACGAGGATGGTGCGAGGGCTGGAGCCTCTCTGCTGTGAGCACGGGCTGAGAGAGATCAGGCCTGGAGAAGGCTCCGGGGAAACCTCACTGTGGTCAACCAGTACCTGATGAGGCTACAGGAAAGTTGGGACTCTTTGCCAGGGCACGGAGCAACAGGACGAGAGGCAATGGTTTGAAACTAGAGCAGGGCAGGGTTAGGCTAGACAGTAGGAAAAAGCTCTTCCCTGTGAAGGTGGTGAGGCTCTGGAAACTCAGAGTGGAGGTGGATGCCCCATACCTGGAGGCATTCAAAGCTAGGCTTGCTGAGGCTTTGGGCAAGTGCAGGATGACCCAGTTCACTCCAGGGGATTGAACCAGATGCGACAACCATCAAATCAAGTGGCTTTTTGCTCAGTTAGTGATAGGTTAGTGGGAAGCTGGCGAATTAATAGGAGATTCATACTTAGAATTTCTGTGTTTGCTACCAGGGGCATTTGATGCGGCGTGTAGCAATGCAATCATCACTTTTAATTCTGTAAACAATATATTAGAATTTGTGCCTTTTACACAGCTAAATGGATCTGGAATTTGATCTTATTCTTCGTAGCAGATTACATGCCTGATGCCCAGAAACATGTGAGTTTCTATCTGCTATGAATATGTTTTTCTGTATTTTTGAGGATACCAAACTAAAAAGAGATGCATCATCTTACCAGCAAGACAAAGTTAATTCAGGTTGATAAAGATCTCCTTGATAACTCTTCAAAAATAGGGATTTAAAATGAGCACTATAATGTAAAATTTCAGACACCTGAATCAGTCCTTAAATGATAAGGTGTCATGTAATTGGGGTAAAAGGAAGGCATGTTTGTTACAAACAAGGCAATAGAGAAGTTGGAAGTTAGATTGTGTTGCTGTGTTTTTAGGAAGTTATTTTCCCACATAAATTTCTGATACATTTCGGTGTGTATTTTTATAATGTTAACTGCACCTGAACTTCAGTATGCCTTGTGATTTTTTTTTTCCTTCATTACTAAAGGTAAACCTACTCTTTAGTTTAAAATAAACCATTAATGAAATTTTCTGTCAGTAGCCTTTGTCTGCATTGCTTTTGCATTTCATCTGAATAGATGCTTCAGACCTATAAATGCAAATGCCAAAGCATATTTTTACTGTTGGGTATTTTGTTTCCATTGTAGTAGAAATATTGTCGGTGGGTGTATCCTCATAATGTGCTGTTCTACAGGTTTATTAAGGCTATTTAATCAGGATTATTACATCATTTAATTTTAGATGATCTGAACTTACAAAGATGTTGCCCGTTCCTGCTCTGACAATTAATCTAGCATTAAAATGAAACTTAGATGAGCTATAACTATGTTTAAATAGGAAACGTGAATCTTCCTACTGGGGGAAAAAAAAGAAACCCAACCCATTTTCCTGTGGTTAGCTATTACTGCTATGTTGCAGACAACAAACAGGAAGGTACTTTGGTTAAGTTACCCAGGGACACAAGTTAGAAGTGAAAATTTAAGAGAATTGCTGCAACTTACCCAGAATCCGAAGAACTGTTTGCAGAAAGCTTAAAAAAAATCACATAAGTAGCACTTTTACTAGAACTGAATCCCTAGCATTTTATGAATTAATATATTCTAGGGAGAAAAACCCTCACAGCTAATCAGTGCAGATGTTATTTTTTAAGTTATTATTTTTTTTTAATCTTTAGTTTTCTTAGCACGTCTTGATTAGTCTTCAGGTTTTACTTTTAGAGTGATCATATGTTTTGTTTTCAGGTCACTACTGAACAAACTTAAGGCTATTCTAGTCCAATAGACCTTAACTTTAATATTTGTCTAACTTCCTGCACTGTAGTTATGGGATTTCCAAAACATGGATATTTTTCTTCAACAGGTGACTGGTCTGACTGTTCCTGACAATGCTGAGGAGAAGGTTGGAGAATAAAAGCCTTTCTGGCTTGTTAGCCACATCTCTGCAGACCCAGATCAAGACAGACAATTTCCACAATTTTTATAGGCTTGAATCCAAACAACTAGGAAAGTAAGATTATTCTTACTGATTTTATTTTAATAAGAGGAATTTCTGCTTCAAGAGAATTTCTTGTGCAATGATAGGCCTTTTCTGTCAAACGTTGATGGTAATAGATGAAGAATAAGTTATGTCTCTTTGCTTTTTCACTCCTTTCTTTGCAGTATCCAGCAGATTCCCTAGGGACCAGGAAAAGGTCAAGCAAGACATAAGTCGCCAGCATTTTCCATCTCTGGGAAGCTTAATCTGTTTTCATAGACACACATCTCTGTGATTATGTTCATTCTTTTTCTTATTTCCCTCTCTGGTCATATGTCACATGCCTGCTACATGAACTTAAGAAAAGGTGACATAGGGTCAGGCTGCGTGACAAAGAATTTGGATTTTAAGTTGATTGTGTGTTTTTGAGTGTTCTGAAGTTCAGAAAACAGAAGCTGGTTTCAGTCTCCTCTCTTCTCCCTTAAGCAGTTAGTCTGAGTTTCTAACAACCTGCTGCTTCAGAGTGATTTTTCAGGCTGCTTACCTTGGTCACATTTGCAACAGTCAAATAGGAAATAAAACAGAAGATAAAAAATTCACAACAACCTTGATATTTCAATCTTAGTATGGAAGTGGCATGAGGCAGTCTCACAGTTGTGCCTTGCTGTGTCACGTAGTGATCCTTTGCACCTGT
Organism: Turnix velox; assembly: GCA_013400935.1. NCBI lineage: Eukaryota > Metazoa > Chordata > Aves > Charadriiformes > Turnicidae > Turnix > Turnix velox. Next base: position 12,385 of record VZTY01021640.1, read on the forward strand.
AACTTGTTTTAATAGTGAAGATGCTCACTCTTCTATATATGTAGCTCTTCAGCTTTTATTGTTCTCCTGGTTGTTGTGCCTTTTTTTTTTCCCTCATATGTGCTCTCTCTGCTGTTTTTGTAAAAAGTGCACCTTCCATCTGGTAACTTCCCTCTTTTCTTACCCCTTTGTTTTGAATCCTAGGGTATACAGAACCAATTCCTGTACACTACCCTCTAGAACTCCAGTATGCTTAAAATGCTGGATTTTTGGTTTACACATACCTGTGAGATAATGTCTGAAGCAAACAAAAGTGCAGATGTTGCATGGATTCCATAAAGCATTCTTTAATGCTTACTGTAACAAAACAAAGTGCCAAAACATGAAGGAACAGGAGCAGACTATTGTTTTCCAAAACTTTTACTTTTCCTGTCTTAATGATATATGTTTGAATGTTTTAAGGTCTATAGCTATTCACCAATGATGAGGGCCTAGTGAGTAACATGGAGCTCAAGGGCAGCTTTGGATGCAGCAACTATGAAATGGTGGAGTTATAGGGCATCGAAGAAGGGTACAGCAAGCTTATCACTCTGGACTTCAGGAGGGCAGACTTTGACCTCTTGAGGGCCCTCCTTGGCAAGGTTCCATGGGAAACAGTCCT
>VZTY01021645.1:0-30535 GCA_013400935.1 Turnix velox
CAGGCACTATTGCTACAAATAATGTATCAGTTAATTATAAACTTTTCCTAAGATAGCTATTTTGAATTATATCAGAGGGCAACCTTCAATTTAAAAATACATACAGGCTTTGGAAGATGTATAGCTGTTTACCTGTCTTCTTCCAATACATGGCACCTGTTGCCAGCAACCCTGGAATTCTTTGAGATTTCTCTGCAGTGATGGTGGTGTCATTATTAAAAATGCAAATTTTTACTGGAAGCTGAACAGTGCATGTAATGGACAGTAAGATACTATGTGTTTATTTTGAAATAAAAAAAAACAATAAAAACCCAAACCTCTCAGTATCCATTTGTTAATTTTATTTTAGCAAATTCCTTTTCTTGAATATGTGTCTTTGTGTCCTTTTATTATATAGAATACAGTGTTTTCCCAAATAAAAAGATTCAAAAGTTATTTCAATGAGAATGAAAAAAATGCATGTACCCTCCCTCCCACCTCTAATATTAAATAGCTCAAATATGGGAATCCTCACCACATCTTTTTGAAAGCATTTCTCTCATCTAATCTACAGGATGATATTTGCCTAAGTACCAAAACACTTCTTTTATTTTTAATTTTATCTAGCTTTGGAATGTTCTTGGAATACTAGTTTTTGCTTGGAAAGAATTTCAGAGTAACATTTATACTTTTGAATGTAAGATCTATGAACAAAAATATTGTGAACGTGAAGAGATCTTCTGAAATCCTTCTCTGAAAGAGTGATAATTTCTCTCCTGATGCTGAGTTTGCTAGAGCTTTATGAGTTTGATGATTGATTGTTTTCCAAACAGGTAACAGCTTCATCATGCTGGCTACTGAAAGACATGAGGTAATCAGAAGTAGTCATACACTTTGAGATGCTGAAATGGCATGGGAGATTAAATCAGAACAATCCTCTGCTTTTATATTGAAATTGGTACACCTCCTGGTACTTCTTTTCTTCAATACAACAAATCCCTCCCTAAAATTTAAATACTATTTTATGCTCAATGCTGCTGCACTTTTCACAGACGCATTGGATGCCTTTTTCAGCCTTTCAAAAAAATACGCTCTACAGGGATACATCTTTGGGTGCAAACAAGTATCTCCTTTAATGCAAAGATGCTGCACTAGAATGCTGACAGCTCCAGGAGAGAAGGAAGGAAGAGGAGTGTTGAGTGGAGGGCAGCTGTGTTAGATACTATCAAAAGACAAGCAATGTAAGCTTGCACGTATAAAAAAGCATGTTCCTAGTTCAAGTAAAGTATTTCAGTATTGTTATGCCTTCTTTCTGAGTGCCTGGTCTCAGGAGCTAGGAAGGGATCCTGAAAAATAGCAGGGGGAAATAACTAAGGAGAGACTGCGGTACTGGGAAGAAGAGTAAGAAACTCATGAGAACTTTCATCCCACGTGTGAAGTGGATATATGGCCTCATTCTTTAAGGTGGGAAACAGACTGCGTCCCAGGAATCTCCATGGAATGGCTGGACATCAAATGAAAAGAAAGACTCTGTAAAGAACATAGCAGACAAAGGAAATCAGATTTCATGGTTTGGGATTTTTTTATCCACCTCATCCAGCACATGACCTTTCGAAAGCAGCCACAAAAACTTCCCCTGATGGATCTCTCCTTCCCAGACTTTTGTAAACTCTAGTACTACTGGATGATTTTAACACCTCCTGTCCTGGAATCTCCCTCTTTGGTGTGACAATACAGGATGAATAGTTTGGGAAAGAAAAAGGAGGCTAAAGAGGGTCTGGAAAAAGTGTATTTTAAGTGGCCTGAGAAAGCTGGGCAAGGAGTTTAGAGTGGCAGCCAGTGGGGGCAGCATAGTGAAAAAGGAGGGATGAGGTTGGGGAACTCGCACCAGGCAAGCAGACACAGCTGGTACAGAGGTGTAATTAGAATTAATCGATTTGGGATAAAAGGAGCAGCACAGGCCTGACTAGGCATGGGACCTGAGATGACAAGTCTGAGTGAGAAGGACTTTCTTAGGAACTGTCTGTTTATTTGGACTTCTGTAAAGCCTTTGACATGATCTCCCACAACATTCTTTCTTAATTGGAGTGGTACAGATTTGATGGGTGAACTGTTTGGTGGATGAAGTTGGATGGTTGCATCCAGAGGGTGGTGGTCAATGGCTCAATGTCCAAATGGAGACCAGTGACAAATGATGTCCCTCGAAGGTCTGTTTTGGGACCAGTACTGTTCAATGTCTTCATCAATGACATAGATAGTGGGATTAAATACATCCTCAGCTGTGAGTATGTGTTCTATAAAAGATCCTCACAAACTATTTCACCAAAATTGCTGGGAGACTTTTTTATTTCTAGGATGGACAGATTTCATGACAGGTCCTAGTCTCCTGATTGACCATGCAATATAAACATTAATTTGCTGCTACACTCAGCTTTAAAAGAAGCAAACTGTTCTTGGTTAGGAAAATCCAGACATATGATGGAAACTTTTGTTCATTGTAGTGTCACCCTGCACACAGTGATGGCTCTGAAGAGGCTAAATCTAGTTGCATTCCAGACTTACTCCATCCCTTCAAGGACATTTTTGAAAGATTCAGCTTGACACACTACTCCTTGCACATCCCAGTTGCCCATATTCACCTGACTCCAGGTGCTGCTGAGTAATGAGCATAACATACCATTCCTTGTTTCCAGGGAGCACTCATATACTCAGAACTCTCTCAGGACCATGATCTACTCATTGTTCTCATCAGGCTTCAGCTATAGAGCAAGGAAGCACTGGGAAAGCATTGTCTCTCACATTGCATATACACACTGAATTCCTTATTCTCTTCAGTCTCTGATCTTAGATAAAGATCATCTTCATACAGGTACCAAACACATTCACTTCTTTGCTGTCTGGAATTATTTACTGGTAATCCAAATTCTCTGTGAAATTTTTGGAAAAGCAGTTTATTCTGAAACAATTCAGGGATACGAACATAGAATCACAAAGTTGAAAGGGACCTTCAAAGGTCACCTAGTCCAATGCCCCTGTCAGGGAACAGGGAAATATGACTACAATAACTTTGGAAGTGACTTTCAGGTGGCTTTTTTAGTTTATTATCTAATATTTTAAAATTAAATATGAGTTTTTGAAAATCATAATGTTAGAGGCATCTTATTTAAACAATGAAAACTAAGTTAGCCAGCTTTGGGAACATAACAGATGAAGGAACACTTTGTATTTCCCAACACATGGGCATTTTCAATTTGTAGTGGCAAATGCAATTTTAAGGCCTTGTGGAAACAAACTTATCAGCAGCTTTCAATGTTCAGCAGATTAATGAGCTTAACTATTGACTGGTTACAGGTGTGCCATTTCCAAGTGATAATGGAAAATCACAGAGATCTCTAGTGGTCATTGCCATCTGGCAATTATAGTACCCTAATTCAGCTCCAATATTTTATTTTTCTCCTTTGCAATACTTCTTTTCCCAGCATGAAGTGGCACTGCACAAAACCCAGCTATCCTAAGCAGTTTCTCACGAAATAGCTACTCCCCTCCTTGCTGCTCCCCTCCTCATATCCATTCTTCTTCATCTCCTGCTGTAGGGAGTTGCAAGGGGGCTTTAGGTACATAAACCAAAGTTAAAGGCACTTGTTTTAGATACTTAGTCACATATGTGGCCTATCTGTGTTAACAGCAGTGTATTTATAATAGTAGCAGCTTATCATCAGTAACCTGCCTGCAGTCATCCTGGCCACTGATGGAAGAAGAGTATGAGGAAAGTCACATCTCTATGCAGGAAATGATGGTATACTATGTGATGGGTCATCCTGCAACTACTATGAGGATTTTGCAGAATCATAGAATTACAGAAGGAGTTTGGATGGAGCCTCTGAATGTCACCTTGTCCAAACCCTGTGCTGAAGCAAGGCCACCTAGGACCAGTAGCAAGGGACTGCATCCAGACAGCTTCTGAATATTTTTAAGCATATTTTTGATTTCCTGGAGCAGCCTGCTCCAGGGCTCAAGCACCCTCATAGTAAAAAGCTGGTTTCTTGTGTTCAGAAGGAACCTCCTGTGTTTCAGTCTGTGCCCATTGCCTCTAGGACTGTCACTGACATTTGTCAAAACAGCCTCTCTTACTCTCCCTTCAGGTACTTAAATACATTAATCAGAAACCTCCTTAGTCATCTCTCTCTGGGCTGTTGTCAGTCTCTCCTTCTATATGTCAGTTTCTGTATTATCTTTATGGCCCTGTGTTGAACACTCTCCAGTATGTCCATATCTTTGTTGTAGTGAAGAGCACAGAACTGGACACAACACTCTAGATGTGGCCTTAACAGTGCTGAATAAAGGCGAAAGATCACCTTCTTCAACCTGCTGTCAATATTCTGTCAAATACAGCCCAGGATACTATCCGCCACCTTTGCAGCAAGAGCACATTAATGGCTTATATTCCACCTGCTGTCCACCAGGAGCCCTGTGTCCTTTTATGTTAAGCTTCTTTCCAGCTGGGTCACCCCCAGCATAAGATTATACCTCCCCAGGTGCAGGACGTTGCACTTCCTCTTGTTGAACTTCATGAGGTCATTGTAGACCCGTTTCCACAACTTTTGGAAATCACTCTGTAGTGTACTGGACACTCACTTTGGTGTTACCTACAAAGTTGCAGGGTATACTCTGCCCTATCACACAGATCATTAATGCAGATGTTAAGCAGAGAAATTTCCTATCACAGCTGCCATTTCCCAGGTTTTGTGTGAGAGAAGAATGGACTCAGAACAGAAATAACAAGACATAGAACTTTCTGTTGATCATTCAATACAGGTATTGGGTTGGGAGCCAAAGACGAACATTTGGGAAACAATATTGTGCTTTCATGGAACAACATGGGTGCAAATCAGTGGCCTCTAAAAGGGAGTTTGGATAGAGTTGGAAGTGAAGAGAAACAAAGGAGATGAAATAAAGAGAAATTACACACGTGGTATAGCATAGCATCACTATCTGCATAGGTCTGTGCATTTGGTCTGTCTGGGATGGAGTTAACTTTCACCATAGCTCTCCTCACAGTGCTATGCTGCATTTGGAGCTAGTAAGGTGTCAATAATGCAACAGAGTTTCAGCTACTACTGCTGAGCAGTGCTTCCAAAACATCAACATTGTTCCCTCAAATCTCTCCCCTTCACCCCTGACCCTGCTCCAAAATGCACGTAGGCTGGTGGTGGGCCCGAGGCTGGGAGGAGACATAGACAGAACAGATGACTCAGTCCAACTCATGACTTCCAGTCCAACTCAGTCCAACTCATGACTCTGACTTTGTAGGAGATATGGACAGTGGGATCGAGTGCACCCTCAGCAAATTTACAGATGACACCAAGCTGTGTGGTGCAGTTGATACACCTGAAGGAAAGGATGCCATCCAGAGGGACCTTGACAGGCTTGAGAGGTGGGCCCAAGCCAACCTCATGAAGTTCAACAAGGCCTAGTGCAAGGTCCTGCACCTGGGTCGAAGCAATCCCAAGCACACATACAGGCTGGGTGAAGAGTGGCTTGAGTGCAGCTCTGTAGAGAAAGACTTGGGTGTGTCAGTTGATGACAAACTCAACATGAGCCAACAGTGTGCACTCGCAGCCAAGAAGGCCAACCAAATCCTGGGTTGCATCAAGAGGAGTGTGACCAGCAGGTCAAGAGAGGTGATTTTACCCCTCTACTCAGCACTGGTGAGACCCCACTTGGAGTATTGCGTCCAGTTCTGGAGCCCTCAACACAGGAAGNAGTAACTTATCAATACCTGAGGGGGTCCTACAGAAAGGCAGGGCAAGGAATTTTTAACATAATATCGGATGGGAGGACTAGAAACAATGGATATAAATTGGAGGGGGATAGATTTAGACTAGACATAAGAAAGAAATTCTTTACAGTGAGGGTGGTGACGCACTGGAACAGGTTGCCCAGAGAGGTTGTGGATGCCCCCTCTCTGGAGGTGTTCAAGACTAGGCTGGACAGGGCACTGGGCAGCCTGGTCTAGTGGGAGGTGTCCCTGCCTATGGCAGGGGGGTTGGAACTCGATGATCTTTAAGGTCCCTTCCAGCCCAAACTATCCTATGATTCTATGATTCTATGAGAGTGATAGCGGTACTTTAGGGATACTGGTTAGCCAGCTAGTCAACCCACCTTAGGATGTGATTTTATGTATTCTCTCCTTCCTCCATCTTATCTTTTCAGTAAATAGACATGCACTGAACAGGGGCTAATGCCAAATTTTAGGGTCAAAAGAACTGAATGTTTATGAACTTCCCAGTGTCCCTAAAAGAAAGTTGTAAAACTCAGGTCACCTCAGTAGTCCCATATGCTTCTTTGTACCTTCTTCTTCTATAAACTCTAAAGAAGAATCTAGGGCTGAAGTAGGTGATATGATCACTATCCTGTGAAATTCCTCCACTAAATGATACCACTGCTAGAAATGATTGCTAAATGTAAAGGCCCTAAATGTCTCTTGCCTTTATATTACCACTTTCCTTGTTGTCTGAAGCTCTACATAAACTGGTACACGTAAGCTCCTATGAGAGGCATGAAAATAAAAATCAAGTAACTGTCTTTCCTCTCTTTTCTTCCTCTCACTAGTTTGAACTCATGGCCTACAAGGCCTTTTATTTTGACAGGTTGCAAGCGAACTCTGAAGTAAGACAAGACTGGTCTCTGCTGGTGTGTCTTGGAAATTGTTTCATAAATGTGCCTCAAGGAGATGTCAGCACCATATAAAAAACACTCCTTCAAAAGTGTTACAGAGGTTTTGTTCAGTTTAAATGGAAGACACCATATGGGAGAGAATCTGTTAGCACTGCTAAGGACACTAACAGAGCTGTAGCCTGGAGAAGGGGACAGTATACTCTTAGATGAATTTTAGTGGAATGATTTTTAACCCTGAATAAACAATGTTGAGATCAGAGGAAGGCTAAGACCCAAGAAGATAATATCCCACTATTAGCGTTTTTATTTAGGCAGACAATCAAAATTCTAATTTAATTTTTAAAAAGAATTCAATCTAAATAAATATCTGCAGTCATTCTCCTAATGTCTAAGTACAATTTTGCTGTTGCAGAAGAAAGGATACTGTAGGGGCATCTCAGATCACATGTTCAGTATCTTAATTTCTTATCGCTCTATGGGTTGGTCTTAAATGTTTCAGCTTAGACTGTGTTTCTCATCGTCTTCCCTGGGACACTAACAGCTGTTCCCAGCTGAAGAAGCTGTAGCAGATATTACTGTTTCTTCTGTGATATCTGAAAGTGAAAGAAAATAATTTCGTATTTTCCTAGTAGAATTACCTTGTATTGTCTCCTATACTTACAGCCAGTTTATTACATCAAGACAGATTAAAGTGAAACTATTAAAGAGCAAAATGAACAACATGTTTACTGCAGGTCCTTGGTCATACTGCTGACTATGTGCTGGCTTTTTATGTCAGATGACTAGGCCATAATGGGCTATGTATATGCCAAACCTTAACTGATTTGTTCATGCACCTGTCTTTCCCTGTGTTGCCTCACTGTTTGTGGGTACACACCATCACATCTTGGAAGTTGCACCTCCTGGGAGTTGCACCAAAGCTATAGGGGAAATGTAAGGGAGAAGCTTGTACTTCTGCTGCCTGTACTTCTGCAGTCAGAGAATACAAACTTAAGAGATCACCTGCTTCCCTCCCTTGCAGAGCAACTCTTACACAGCCACCACAGACCAAAGAGGATACTCATAACCAAATCAGGCTACAAAGAGAAACACCAGCCTGTAGTAAGCAAATCACTCTCAATGCAAACCAGTTACTGTGGACTTGAAGTCTGTTTATCATGCTATGGTAGAAGAAAAAAGTGTGGAAAGGAAAGCAGCATGAACACAGTCATGAAATTACAAAGGGAAAAATAACTGCATTTAAAACCAGATAGTAAAAGGAAAAAAAATATATTACTTTTTTGTCTATATGAGAAAAATGCTGAGATACTAATTCAGGGACAATGCATACACTAAGAGGTAATTGACCTGTGACACACAAACAGTAATGGCAGAGAAAGGATGTAGCCTGTGGTTCCTATGGCAATATGGGTGACAAAATGAGAGGGTGGAGCCATGGGTGGGATTGTTTTTGTATGAGGTTCTATCACTGTGGGGACAGGTAACCCACAATGATACATTTCCCAGGAGGCCTTTACAAAAACCTCTCTGTGCATAAGTTTTGTGGGAGAGCATGTGAAGGCAGCTAAAGAGAACTCTGCAGCATAGCAGGCATGTTCTGTCTTGTTTTCTTGTTTTTTTGATGATAGACCTAGTATGCCAGGACTTAATTTCATCATCTGAGAACTGAGCCTGCTCCCTGGAAAACAAGCCAAAAGATTCTCAGACCGAAACAATCTGCAGCAAACCAGGTTGACTGCAAATGCACATAAATACTATCAGAGTATGGGAAACAGAGAATTACTATTGTTTTTCTGCTGTGATAATGATTGCAATAGACCACAAAATGGTTAGAAAGGGAATTCTGACATGTTGCATGTTTCTCTCAGATGCACTATATAGAATCTCTTTTACTAAGCCTCCAGTGTCCACTGACTGACTCATGTCTACGAGGACAAAGATTTTCTCCAAGCCTCCTCTACTCTGCTGCACTGCAGTTCATCCTATTGGATATCAAGGGTTATTTATGATGAACAGTTGATTCTTCTGGACTCTCTTTATGTGAATTACTTTCAACCTATCATAAGACTGAATGGGATCCTGAAAAAATATTCTAGATGGATGTCCTGCCATTGAAGGGACAACAAACGAATTCCCTTTAGTTCAGTGCCACAAAGATGAACCACCTGTATGAAAATACATGTGACTATGACAACCATGAAGCAAGTATTAACTCAACAAGTTGCAGAAGTGAAGGATTTACAATATTCAGAGCACAAGACTGACAGTAAGGAAGTTCTAGCTGTAGAGGAATTGTAAAAAATTACAGCCTCTGCCACTTTGTGCATCATTTCTACATCTGCCAAAAAAAAAAAAATCGCAGCTAATATCAATGAGATAACATTAGAGAAAGGTTGTAAAATAACTTGAAATGAAATATAGACAGTAAAAAAAAGTATTAAAAAGCTCTGGGAAATGCTTTTGTAAATGCTACCGATTATACAGTGGGGATTTCAGGCTGATTTTGTGCCAAATCCCATGACTGAGGAATCTTTGAGATTACAGATGCAATAAACATTGCCTTAACTTCTCTTCCCTTGAATCAATTCCAGTGCATCCATTTTATTAGCTTATGATGCAACACTTTGTCACTGTGGCTACAAATAACATGAATTTTGGCGATGGCACAAAACTTACAGTAATAGGTAAGAATTTTTATTTTTTTTCTTTTAAATCACTTAAAATCACAGGTCTTTTCTTTAGAGTACCTCACTTTAATCTTATTCTCTCTTTCATTATGAAACTGTTTTTTATTTGATGTGCTAGTAACCCAGTCTGCTTTGGAGAACAGACTAAATTTAGTATTCCTGGTAGGGACACTCATTTTATTTTGGAAAGCTGAATGAATCAATTTTCAGAGAATAAAATGTTTCCTGTAGAAAGAATGACAATTAAGAATGGGCTAAAAAAAAAATGCACATAAACACATCGTCTTAATAAACTGACATCTGCAAAAGTCACTATTCCCTAAAGTATAGCTCTCCCACATAATGCTAATTCTCCTGTGGCTCTTGTGACAAATGATTAAGGACAAGTCAAAGAAAGGTTATTTATCTAGGAAGAACTGACTTACATTTACACTTTGGACAGACCAAGGAAAATCAATCCTACTTTCTTTAATTACTTTGGATTTTTCACTGTAAAATAAAGCATTTGTTCCCCATATAAGTGGGAAAGACAAATTATTGTACTAGCATTTTTAGCTGAAAAAACAGAAGGCACAAATAAAAAACTCATCTTTGTTATAAGCAATACTAACAGATCTTTGCAGTTGTCTAATTCCTCGTTGTTAAAGAAAAGAACTATTGAGAGCACTTCTTTCTTTCAACAAAGCAGGCTTATCAGGATGGTGATAGAAAGAATCATTTAGGACAATAGTCTTACTGTTTCACAGCAGATGTTAAAAGACTGCTGAAAACCACAGAAACAGAATGTAATTAATTTCAAATAAAAATAGGTCTCAGGGAAATTCTCTCTAGGCCACGGTTTCAGTTTTGGACTCTTTCCAAATCCAGGGGAAAACATGGCTGCTTTGAAGACTCTGATAAATGATGATGACCTCTTCTTCTCATTGTATTATTCCCAGAGTCAGGGGAATCAATGCCTCAGGCTATAGTAGCACACTGCTTCTCTGCAAGGCGATAAAATTCAATGTCCATAGGAAAAATTCAGTGATCAGCACAATTTTTTGAAATCCATTGTGAATCTGAATTGCCTGAGCTATGGACAATTATCTATATAACTTTAATAATCATAGCTAAGAGACCAGAAAAAATAAAAGCAGATACTTCCAGGGAAGGAGATAGGAACTGCTGCAATTAGGAGAGTGGTCCAGTGTCCTGTGTTATAAATTGCAAGTTATTTTGTAAGTTAAAAAAGACATTTACTTTACAACAAAACAATACTCATGACGTTGAAATTGCTCTATTAAATGAAACTGTTAAGTTAGAAATAAACAAAAAAGTTACTCTCTGCGTATAGGAAGTGTTTTCTAATAGTAAACTTAGACAAAAAGAAAAATGCCATCTAAAGAAATAGTAAAAGATGCAACAACTGATTAGCATATACCTGAAGCAAAAAGGCTCTGGAAGTGGTATTTCTGACATTGATCACCCCTGGTTAGAAACACAGATATGGTAGTGTTCCCTTAAAGGCCATTCTTTTTTTTTTTAAGGGACCATAATTTAATGTACTTTGTATTTTTCCTTTTGCTGGTACCGTGTGGGGGAGGGTTAGTTCACAGGTTTTCCTCTGAGGATTGATAGTAGAGGAGAGGTTTTCCTGCAGCTGCAAAACAGTGTGAATAACAACAGACTCGACTTTGGCAGTGGGACAAAACTCACAGTAATAGGTAAGACAGAAGTCAGATCTCTATGATACATGTGACACTCATTTAAAGGATAAGAGCATTCTTTGTCAATGGCAAATGATAGTTTCTCAGATGCTCACAAAGACAGGATTAATGCTCTATTGGTTGCTTGTTAAAATGAGGTTTGCTAATGTGGAAGTATAGGATTTGCAGGTATGAATCCTTGTGTCTGTTGCCTTTGTCTTTCTTTACTGAGAACTTCCTGAAGGGAGGAAGAAAATTATTTTTCCGCCTGTTCTCCAAGAAAATATTCTAGATGTTGTGAATGAAAGATCCTTCTTTGGTCTGCAAATTTTTGCATTTCATCAATGTAACATCAAATGCAGTATTTCAGAGGTAGAGTCTGGATTTTTGAATCTGTTGAATCAGGCAGGGATAAAAGTAGTCTTGCTGGTACTTTTTTCTCCTCTCCATAGATGTTGGATAGGATGCCTAAAGTTGCTTTGGGATACTGGCTTCCTCTTATAGTCCTTTTAATGGCTTGTCATTTTCAAAAAGGTTTATATTCTTTTCCTCAGTGCACTCTTCTCCTCTGTTTTTCCTGTTTGTTTTTTTTTCTTAAAAACAAGACATCTTGGAATCATAATTTGAAATAACCTTTTCTTCTGCTACTGCCATATCTGATAGCAAACTGCATAAATACACACACACAGGTGCCTGCTCCTTTAAGCAGTCTTATTTTAAGGAACTAAGTGACTGTCAAGAAGGGCACAACAACACTTTGAGTTGTAGTCTGGCTGTGCACAACTGTGCTTTTCAGCTCAGCAACTTACTTTTGGAGCTGGCACCAAGCTCAGAGTTATAGGTAAGTTGCTGTGATTAACCCAGTGCTCAATGTGGAGGACACTTGAAAGGTTTCCTTTACATTTATGATATGTAGTATATATGCTATGTAGTATATATTGATTCTAAAATGAAAGCTGGAGTAAAAAACACCAAGAAAACATGAAACTGACCTTATTATGATGGGAATAGAAGAAGTGGGGTACTTTTCTCATGGAGGAAAGAAAGTGTGACAGGAAATTCTTGAGTTTATGCGTAGAAGTGATTAAATGTTATGCCAGAATCTGCCTGAGGAAGACCAGAACAGATAACACTTTTTTCTTGATTGTTCTTGCTTGTATCAGTCTCCTTATTCTGTCTGCCTTTTTTGACCTGCCTTCCTCTTTGCCTTTTTTTTATTATTTGGAATGTTAAATCGCTGTCATTTTTCTTTTGCATCCACCTTATCTGTTTCCATGTCTTTACTCATAAGCCATTTTGGATATGAGCCACCGAATTTACACCAGAGATACCTCTAAGATAGGAAAAAATTTCTAAAGCCAAGTACTAGAAGAGTACTGGAAAAGTGATCATCCCCTCCTCATATCCACTGGAAGGAAAACAGAGCAGTGTCAAACCTTACAGAGAGTTGTTTCCATTACATTCTAGTTACTTCTGAAGTCTGTTCATATTCCCACATTTCACAGAAGCACTCCAGAGATCTTTGTAGAGTAAGCACCAACAATCATGATAAGGTAACAGTTGAAAGCAAACACTAGGGTTTAAGGGGTCAAGATCTATGAAAAATGTAAGTTTCTACTGATTTTCTCCACTCTGGAAAGGACAGAATGATTAGTATGAACATTAGATTTTTTATAGTACTTTCACATTGAGAAAAAAGTAAAAGTTTTATCTTTGGGTCTTTCTGTTTCCATTTGCACTCTGCAGACCTGCTGGGTTTATAGCCCATAATGGTAAAAAAGGCATACTGATTAAGTATGTGGTGTAAAAAAAAAGGGTCTTTTCTTAAATTCCAAGTAATACCTCATTGTTGCTTTTTACATCCTTTTAATTATAGAAATCTGTTATCTTTAGGCTTATATGTATGTATTAAACACTTTCAGACGAGACAAGTTTTGGTTTTTTGTGATTGTATAGAATCTTGCATCATTTTGGGAAGACAAGTAGACTAGGATGAGAGTTTACCACACAGGATAACCCAAACAATATTAAGATATATTTAATTGTCTTTAAAAAGGATGGCAAGGTAAAAATGGAAAAACTGGCCCATCTAGACTCAAATTGCATACCAAAAGGGTTCTTCTCTTCAGACAAAGATTAAGTCCTTCCTTTCAAATCATCTCTGAGATAAGAGGGCCAAGTAGGGTATTAAATATTAGTGTAATTCTGAACCCTGAAATAACTTTCAAGTCTGACTACATATTCCAGGAATGTAATGCAGTCAGTTAAAGGTGCTTGAGCATTATAATGCTCTTTTATACTAGCAAAATATTAAAAACCAGGTCTTATAGCGCTAGCAGGGTACTATTCTGCCTACCAGTTTGCTCAGCTCCATTTCTGCTTTCTTATTCTTCTGTCTCAGATCACACTAGAAATTCAATCATGAATTTTATGCTCATCTGTAATGACTGAAGACAAATGCCCTAAGTTTCATGGTGTCTACCTATCTAATAGATATTAACTGTGAAATAGAGAGTTGTCAACAGGCCATATATATCAGAAGTCACACAGTATAAATACAGTACAAATTTAAGGGGCTTATGACTGAAGACAGCAAATGAGGTTCTGTTGCTTTCTGTTTCAGGGAAGAACGATGAAATCACACCTCCATCTGTGGCCATCTTTTCCCCATCAAAACAAGAGATCCAACAGAAGAGCAAGGCCACGCTGATATGCCTGGCCTCTGGTTTCTACCCTGACCACCTGAAGCTATTCTGGAAGGTGAATGGTGCTAAGAGGACAGAAGGGGTGGGGACAGATGAGTTTTCCACACAGAATGGGAGTACTTACTCATTGACAAGCCGACTGAGGATCTCAGCCCAGGAATGGTTTAACCCTTCAAACCGTTTTGAATGTGTTGCAAAATTTTTTAAGAATGGAAAAACGGAATCAATACACAAATTAATCTATGGCGATGCTGGTGAGTAAAAAAATGCGCATCACTCGGCTTTACAAACTAGAAATCACAAGGAAAAAGTGATGTAAAGCACAGTTCTGTACCCCTAACATGGTGTTGTTATGGCGTAAATATGTAGGTATTTGCATGTCTCTTTCTTTTCTTTGGCCTCTGTATCTACAATATCATTACACATCCACAGTAATGTACAGTATAATACATAGTAAAATGTACAGTATAATATATAGTATAGGAAAACAAATGGGTCAGTATATTGTAAACTGAAACTTCTAAAATCCATGTTCTATTTGCACTGAAGAGATACATGACTTTAGTTCATTTTTGTCTTTCAGGTTGTGCAGTCACGGAAGGTATGTGTGTCTTCTCTATGTATTTTAATTCTAGTTTTACTAAGGCTAAGTACAAGGTGTGTGAGATTTCTACTACAAAAATAATTTGTACTTCCTCATCTAAGCAACTTGTATGTTAGATTAAAAAAATACTTTGGGGGAGTTGTATGGGTGTGTGATATGTGTAGCTATGTTTTGAGTTTGTAGCTCTTTGGCATGATTCCCTTTCACAGAAGGAATTGTGGAACCTTCCTATTGAGTGTCATTTTTTTCTTTTTCATCTCCTCCAGTTTGTAATGTTGCCTTCTGTTTGGAAGCTGTATTTTCAGTCATAAAAGAAAGACCTCATATGTAGTAGTGAATATGATATCAAGATTCATAATCTGGAATTCTGAATACTTCTTACTTTTAAATTCAGAATATTTTCCATTAAAAGTCACATTTGTGTTTCCAAAATTTATGGGTACCCATATAAAAAATTGTTTCTTTTGACTCTGCATGCATATTTATACACTCTTGTTTTTTACCAACTACTTTAATGCTGAGCCAAGATCAGGTTTGTATCTCAAGACTACTGCAATATCTTACGGGTGAAAAATCTACAAGAATAAAAGATCCAGACACCATGTTATTCTGGGGTTTGTAAAATTCATAACAGCAGCACTCACAAGGCCACCTACAAAGCAAAAAAAGTCCATTTCTTGTGATTTAGCTTCAGTTCCTTAAAGGGGATTCATGCGAACAGTCTATTTTTCAGCAAGTTGGGCAACACAGTGGTAAAGCACCCCCAATCACAATATACTTTGTCAGCACAAAACTATTGTCTGTCTTTTCTAGACTCCCTGTTTCTTTTGTTTCTTTGAAACACAGTGTTCTTTCTCATTCCCTGCAATCTCACGTGAACAGAGCCATGCGTTCTGTTCTGGTTCCTCTGTGTTACTAGACAAAGATTTCAAGGCCTCTTATTTGAGTAAAGCTATATTAGATCAAGTCTTTTGTGATGGTACAATTTCAACATACAAATGATTTTTTGATTTGCAGAATCCTACTTGTGGTATGGAAATTCCCTGAAGCTCACTTACCTGATTCTCTGTGGCAAAGCCTTGCTCTATGCAGTTTTGGTGAGCAGTCTGGTGTGGGCAGCAAAGGTAGGCCACTTGATGGTTGAGCTTACTCCTTAGTACAAGAATCAGTGATACAGAGTAAATCTAACTTGAACTGTGGGGTTGTTCTCCATGTGCTTTGCTGGGTTTTGTGCAGATTGGTTTTTAAAAGCACAAGTGAGGAGTCTTCATTATTCTTTTTCCAGAACACAGATAAAAACATCTTTCTCATGATACTCTTTAAACACATAGGAAAAGATAAGAATTAAAGACAACTTCTCCAGAAAGTAAAGAAGAGCAATATCAGACATACTGTACTTTTCAGAAAGCATTAAAAAGGAAATCATGCCAGCAGTGACAGTAATAAGAAGGGGTTTTAGGAAATACATGGGATAAATCTGAAAAAAGCTTTACATGTGTTTACATACAACAATTAAATCAATCTGAAAAAAAAAAAAAGGGAGAAGTTTAACTAGCTACCAGGAAATATATTTTATGAGGAAGTTATTACCAGTGAGTAGTGGAAACCTGAACCCTTGTTCCCATAAAAGTAGGAGTGGGACATGTATTTGAAAAGTAACCTAGTAGAGTTGAGGGTGAGCATGAACACAGTCTCAATTGTGTTTTTGTGTCCTTTTTCAAGGATACTAAGAGGGTGTAAATTTGTACTTTACTGGATCATAAACACAGAATCACAGAATGGTTTGATCCCTTTAAAGATCATCTGCTCTGACAGCCCTGCCATAAGCAAGGACATCTTTCAGTAGATAAGGTTGCTCAAGGACTATCCAACCTGCCCTTGAACATTTCCAGTGACTGGAATTTCACAACTTTCTGGGCAACCGGCTCCAATGACTTACCACTCTCATAATAACAAATTTCTTCCTTATATCTATTCTAAAGCTACCCTGTACCTCTTAATCCTGACACTACAAATCTTGGTAAAAACTTTCAGGCTCTTTTATAAGCCCCCCTATATACTGAAAGGCCACTTCTTGTGGGTCTTCTCAAAGCCTTCTTTTCTCCAGAATAAACAACCCAAATTCTTTGAGCCTTTCTTCATAGGAGGGGTGTTCCATGTCTCTGATGATTTTTGTATCCTTCTTTTGGACTCTAATGTATCCATGGTTTTTTTGAACTGTGAGCCCCCAGAACTGTATGTAGGAGTCCAGGCGAGGTCACATGATAGCACAGTAGTGCTATCAACTCCTTCAGCCTTCCTCCCATACTTCTTCTTATGCAGCCTTGGATACAATTGGCTGGCTGGACTGCAAGCACATGTGCTTATCTGGCAGACAATTTTTTATCCACCAGTATCGCAAAATATTGTCAGTCTTAATATACACCCTTGAGGGAAGCCACGTGTTACTGGTTTCCACTTAGACATTGAATCACTGGCTTAACTCTTTGGGCTTGGTTATCCAGCCAACTCCTTACCTGTGTAACAGTCCATTCGTTAAACCAGTATCTCTCTAATTTAGTAGTAAAAATACTATGGGGGATTGTATCAAAGAACTTACAGAAGTTCAGGTAGATGACAGCCATAACTGTTCCCTTGTCCACTGTTATAAGCACTCCAGGCCACCAGATTAGTCATCAAACACAAAAAGTTCTGTGAAAACATAATAGTTCTGCAAGTAAGTATGTAGCTTGTATAGCTAAAGACACTTCCTTAGTACACAAAGGGGAGATAGCGTGAAGATAGAGCATGGTTTTTTCTATTAATGCTCTCAGGAGACACGACAGTTGGGACATTGATTGATAGAGTCTATTATTTCCTAGATTATTGTATTTGTTCTTCTCACTTTTAAAAATTTGTTTGTTTTATTTTAAATTAGGGTGGTGGCAAGTTGTACAGAGACTAAAGGAAGGGTCCTCTTCACCACTTCGGCGGGAACACAGCAAATTATGCTTTCCAACTTTCCATAGCAAAGGACCTATGCATCTATCTATAACCATCTGAATAGTATTACTTTGTGATTGTATTTCTCCCTCCTGATCTTTCTACTTTATTGTAATCACTGCTGGGTTTTTCCTGTACCTCCCACATCATATTGTGTTGTATTGTATCAAATCATATGTTTTGATTAGATATCCTCTTGATGCTTAGAGGCTGAGAACCCAGCTCCCTGAATTGGGAATAAAGTTTTATCTTAAACATGCGTTATTTCTTTAATTTGCTTTTTTGTGTAGCAATAATGTCCTACCACACAGCTTCCAGTGATGTGCTGTGTGATAAGGATTTTGCATTAAAGAATCATAGAATCATAGATTGGTTTGGGTTGGAAGGGACTTTAAAGATCTTCTAGTTCCAACTCCTCTGCCATGGGCAGGGACACTTCATCCAAACTGATATGTAAGCTCAAACCCCAGAATCCCATCCAGAGCACTGGTAAGCTCTCAGTGTTTTCCCAGAGCTGGATTCTGGGAGCATCCTACAGGGAATCTGGGGGATGTCAGAGAGAAATGATGCTCCTTGAAGACCTCTACTGCTACTGCTCCTCTTAAAAACACAGCTTTACACCTGTAACTGCATCTGGGGGATGTCAGCCAAGGCCAGATAAGGCCACAAAAAAAAGAACATCCACTGGATCCTTATAGGGATAGTATATCTTTTAAGAGAATAGTAGAAGGCTCATTCAGTGGGTCTGTGTACCAAAAACTGGAGTGTGGCTGCAGGCTTCAGAAACTTACATGCTCCAGTGCCAGTGACTGGGAGAGCCAGCACCCAGGACCAGCTGGCAAATAGACCAGGATAGTTTCTAGGAGATCCACAGTGTAGAAGTATGTGTCCCAGTGTGTGAGGTAACTAGAGGGCTGTGGAGTTCATGGAAGACAAGCTGCTGGGTACAATCAGAGGCTAAGGCCCATTACTTGAATCCTGAGTCTCTGTGTGTATAAGTCTTGAGTGCATGAGGTTGTGTACCCCTTTGCGAGAGGGGCCTGTACCGGGTTTCTGGGGCTCATGCCCCCAGGTCTTTTAGTGCCATCTGTATTTGTAGAAGTGTTTCTGTCTGCATTGACATCTGTGGCTGGCTGCATGTGTTTGTATACTTACTGGGACTGCTGTCCAATTGAGAAGTGAGAACCCTTCAGGCATGGTTACTGCTTTTTGTCTTCCTGCTTTATTAGTTGAAATTAGTTTGGTAGCAGCATGAGGCTCGTTGTAGTGAAGAAGAAATCAGTGATTAGATTAAAAGTTAATGCATGATGATAAATTTGAATGGAACCTGGTATGTCTTTCTTAAATGTCATTATTGGAAAAAAAAGTGTATCTTAGTGCTAGAGTAAAGATGGAGACAATGATATAAAATGTTCTAATTTTCCCTGCTTGTCACTTCTTTAATCTCCTCAAAACACCACAGAACAGAAGAAATTATCATATTAAACAGAAATTTGTTTCATATTTTGATTTACAGCTGATACTTTTGTAAATGGCTATTTCAAATAAAAAGGACTCTCTTCTGAAATTACTTTTTTGAAAAAATGCCTTTGAGCCTAAAATTCATAGACAATTTTTTGTATTTTCAATTAAAGAGTTTAATGTCCTTCAATAATTTGTATAAAGCCTTAGCATTTGCTCCTCCACTACGGAGAAAATTTGAGTTGATCTAGACAAACTCAAACAACACAGAAAAACAATCTTAGTCATCTGGGTTTCTATCTACAAGATTTTAGCCTTTTTAGACATAGTTTTAATCTGTCTTTACACAGAGCTATTACAATGGAGGAGGGACCAAGATGACTGTTAAAATTGACAAAATTTTGTTTACAAACTATGTTTGAAAGAAAACAAAAGTAATATGGAGTGAGTTTTGTCTTTCACTTATTTATTTTTATACCTATACTCTATTTCAGTCATGTTTAGACTTCTCTGTGTATCAATAGGATCTATAAAACCATTTTAGGGAAAAATACCATTTTCCCGAAGTTAAGTGCAGGCAATCAAGTGCTGACTCTGTCTCTAACACTGTATCCAGAAAGCCAGAAAAAAATTCAAATGTTAAAATGCTAGTTTTATTGAAACATGAGATAAACCTTCCATTAATTTAACTAGAGCCAAAATTCTGCCCTCTGTTTTCAGTATCAACCTCATTTCTACTGCACTACTTAGAGTAACCAACATTATTTTTACCATAACATCTATAAGCTTTCTATGATGCTGTCTGGCCATTCAGATTTCAGATATATTTACTGGGTACCTAGAAGCTGGGGAAAGAGTGGAGGAAGAGACAGTCAAATGAGTCTGAGAAAGAAAAGGTTCCTTCCAATTCAACACATTCTATCACATTAAAAATTCTGTTATGGCAAATAATTCTGTAAAGTCATCCAATGAGGGTATAAGGAAATATAGTCATAGTCATCTAGGTTGGAAGGGACCTTTCAGATCATCTAGTCCAACCATCAGCCCAACTCTGACAAGCCTCATACCTGGATGGCGATGAGGCATGTCAGAATTGGGCTGATGGTTGGACTAGATGATCTGAGATAGATAGTAAATATCTGAATTAAAGAGTTTCTATCATAGAACATTTCTGTTTCAGGCAAAAAAATCAAGCATAATGCACATGCATAACCACAAAACTCAAGCATTAATATATTCAAAGTTAGGCAAAAAGACTTTTTTGCCAGAGGTAATCACTGACAAGCATTCAGCCCTGTTTACTTCTGTCCTTATTTTCTGCATTGCCATGAGCTTGTGCAGTGATCAAATAGGAGACAGTTTTAATAGAAATGTGGAGCTCACCTGTGACACTGGCATGAGAAACACAGTTGAGATGCCATTTGCTTCTTTTCATAGGCTAGTAAACTTCATATAATTATTGTCACATGAAGTGTCTAGCACACTTACTTTTCCTCAAGCAGAGGGGAAATGGCACTAGCAGTACAGAATCAAGCCTTCACAACTTCAATCTTTATTTTGATCTGCAGGCATGTGGGATTTTGGAATTTATTACTTTATTTTGTCTTTGTGCTCTAGATATAAGCACCATTCTGTGGCAGAAATGATGATAACTTAGGTAAGAAAACAATGTTTACTATTTCTATGACAAATAATAAATAAGGATTTTATAGGTGGTATGTTTGGGGGGCAGTCAGTTTGTGTTCTTATTTACTTTTATTTCTAAAACCATAGGATATGGAGGAGAGATTGAGGGGAAATAAGCTCTCAGTTTCAGAAAATTCTCGATTCCAAAAACTGTCAGAGAAGTGCTACAGCTGGGCAGTTTGTGTATATCATGATAATTTTCAAGAAGATTTTGTACTGCATGTTTGTGATGGGTTTGATACCAAAGGGAGCTTCTATTAGCATAGCAGGAGTTTTCTGCAGAAGGGGAAATATCTCTTCAGGTCTCAGCAGAAAAGAGTACTTCAGCATCAGAGCAGGTGATGTGTCAAAATGTGCTTGAAAAATATCTCTTAAAGGGAACATAAGTTGAATTTTGGCAAAACAGGATGTGGTTTGACATATACTCAAACCCCCACATTTTGATATGCATCAGCCCTTTCTTAACACACCACCATCTCAGCCTGAGACACAGGATGCAGCTCTCTGTTCACCATGCTACAGTTGGACAGAAATAGTGGCACTTTATGAAAGCTGTTTGGTTTTTTTGACTCATGTTATCACATAATCTTCTGTTACTTAAGTCTGCAGAAGGGTTCTGCATGTGCAGCTGCTGTTTCTGTTGTGCAACATATGAAAAACAGAAGACTTGTGGGTTTTGGGGAGTCGCTGACCTGCTTTTAGAAATTAAAAACAAAAGAAAACACAGCTCCATGTTTTTTCTAGGTTACTCAAAACAGCAAAGCAAAATGGGTTTTATTTATCTTGTCTATCCTGGTCCCTGGCTGCTCACACATTTTCTCTGCATTCTTCCTGTCCTTGCTTCTACCCCCTGTAGAATAAGCATTTTTTCTGTCTGAGCTTGTCAGGATCTCCTTGTTCATCCATGTAGCCCTGCAGTTTGCTCCCTACTCAGGGCCCCTCCGTTTAGGCAGTTGGAGTGATGTAATTAGCCATCCTTTAGCCTTCTCCTCTTCAGTTGAATAAAATCCATTCCCTCGGCCTCCCCTATTATGTTTCTGCTCCAGACCCCTGCTCACCTTAGTGACCCTGCGCTGAACTCTCTACTAATTGTTGGCGTCTCTATTGTACTGGGGCTGGGGCATGATAGGAATGTGGATGGACAATGGAGGTAGTACTCAAAATACAGCCTCAACAGTGCTTCAGATATTAACCACATTCTTACTAATGCAACCAAAAATATAATTAGCCTTCATTGCTGGAAAGGCTTGCCGCTTATTCATGTTCAATTGCTTTTCTGCAAAGCTGATTCCCAGCTGATATTTAAAGGTTTTTTCACCTCTTCCCCAGAGGCTGTGTCTGTAATCCAATAACTCCCAATGAAGAAATTGAAATTTTCCTGTGAAGATCAGCATGCTTATTGTGCATGTATGGTAATGTAACATTTGCCAATCAGCACTTACAATGTAATTTGACCCAATTCAGATTGGGACAAGAATAATCTCAGAATATGGATGCTATGTCAAATTAAGGAATGTTCACATTCTATATCCTTTCTTTAAATTTTTGCAAAACTCTCTGACACATTATTATTATCCTTATTTCGGAACCAGAAAATTATACAGGAGACTTTTACATATCACAAGGACTCTGCTTAGTGTTTTCTTGCTTTAGGACAATTTGTTACATTCAGATAATGAAATGTTTACACCTAAGAGCAGCTCATGCTATGACTAAGTCTTCTGCATCAATGACACTACCTGGAAGAATGAATGGTGGTTCTGGAAAGATACTGGTAGGTCTTTTTGTGTAAAACACAAGTCTTTTCACACCAAGCCACCAGGGAAAGATTATATAATAAATGCAATTACATTTACATCCTGCTTGTTCATCCCTCTACATTTTTGTGTTCAAGATTTGGATGCTCTTTGGAGCATTAGGGCTTCAATCAAAATCAGACAGAACTACAAGACTCTGAATGAGAACACTGCAAAATTGCCCGTGGGAAAAACCTCCCTTCAAATTCATCCATAGGGAGAAGGAATAAATCAGACTAATATAGACTGTACTGCTGCTTATTAAACCATTTGCAAGATGTAAGTTCGAAGCATAAAGAGATAAAAGTGACAGAATGGTCAGAAAATCTACATGTTTTTCTTCTTGAATATGAAAACATTATACATTGCATACTACTTTGCACAATCTCCCTTTCCTCTTTATATCCTCTACACACAGGCACATTTTCAGGAATGCGCCTACGCACTTGCAGACCATGGTAATGGTTGCTCCAGACTTAGGCATTTCGTTCCATTACATCATTTTTTGTTCAGCTAATTCTCAATGCTAGTTCTACAAACTTCTTGTGACTGGGGTAAACTTGTGAAGTACAGTGAAAAGCATTGAGCATTTTCACTGCTTGTTAATATTTGAAGTGGAAAAGCCAGTGCACACTGTGTCTACACTATTTCAGACTTAAATACATATACATTTCAAGTAACTCTTATGACTCAGGTAAGAAAATATCTTCAGGGTCAATAATTTGTGGCTGTGTAGATAGTAGTTTATAGTTCCTTTATGTTTGCATTTTGCCAACAAATTTGATTGTTTTGATGGGCTAGAGAATAAATGGTTGATCTAGAAAGAGGAGGTCATCAGTTAAGACCTGCACTTCACAGACCTGATCTGACTCTCTTGTGTCAACTTCTCAGTAATATCTGGTTTGAGAACAGGCTGTTGGTCTACATACCCTTTGCCTGTGCTGAGAGCAGCTCCCTTCTGAGGGAAGGTGCTGGGAAGAAGTTTATGTAAAGAACGCAACTGACTTTGAAGTGTCGTGTCCACACTGCTGGCACAGAAATAGACAGCTGAATGGTTCATCTTCACAGATAAAATATCCAAACTGAAGTTTTCAAGGTTTAGCCGGCTAGCTTTGTATCCAGTGGGAATGTCACCCTCTTGTTCCTGATTTGGACCAACGGAAGAATAGATCAATTGCAACCCCTTCCCTGGCTGCTGCAGGTACCAGCACATAAAATTGTGATTATCATTTTGACTGCACATCAGAGTAGCTTTCTCATCTTCTTTTACCACAAGACTTGAGGTTTGGGTGATTTTAGCTCCTATAAAAAAAAGCAAAACAAAAACACAATAAAACAAGTAAGCTATGTTCTCCCAGCAGCAAAGCAGGTATCATGGCTCTGCTGATTCCTTACGTGCTCCAAAGAAATACATGGCCAAAAACCAAGCTGTCCACATCCTCATTTCTACCTCAGCAGTCAGCAAGCATGCCTCTCAAAGGGACTTATATAGGTCCCTTTCACATGTTTCTCTTAAACCAATAGCAGAGATGCCTGGAACAGCTAGATCTATGGTGAAAACCAACCTCCTTCCTGTAGGAAATATCAAGCAAACTCTTTGTTTGAAGTATTTTAGTTGAACAGAAAGTTTCCAGCATGCTCAGGTGGAAGTTTTTCTTATTTTGTCAGACAGAGTGTTGTAATATGGCCAGAATAATATGTCTATGGCCAGAAAAAAAAACCAAACATGCAGTGTAAACAAGTACAGAAGGGGTTTTTTTTGTTGTAACCTGTTGTGGCTCAGCATGTATCAGAAGTGGAGGAAATCTGTATTGTTTCTGTGTTTATGAAGCAAACTTCTAAAAATGCCACTGTCTTTGATGCAATTTTCTAACCTCTGTTAAGAGGACCAGTCACTGTCCTATCAACAGTATTTTGGATGCCTAGTAAGCATCATCACAAAATCCTATTTGCCATCTGTATCTTTGGGAGAAGGCCCCAGAGATGATTGCAAGAATCAAAGATCTGTGCAACTCAAATATTTTGGAATGAAGGGTGCTTACCATGATCCTTTGGGAATGAATTCTGTTGTATTGGCAAGACTGCATGAAAAGGGGACTGGAACTATTTATTGCAACAGAGATATATGTATGTATTAAACTATCATTAAACTGTTTCCTGTGAAATAGTGAACTGAAAGTTCCTTATTTGTAGGAGAAAACATATCAGAGCCAATACTGAAAAAAGGATTTCACAAAGTCAACATAATGCAGATGAGGGAAGGAGCTAGAGTGTGAAGTAGCTCATGAGATACCTGCCTAGGTCTGCTGTAAAGTTGCCCTGAATTACAGGTAACTGGTCTGGAAAGAGAAACCTCTTTTCACAGAAAACATGGAGTTAGTTTTCCCTTTGGTTGATATGAACAGGGGCAGCGGTGTGATGTACAGCAGGAGGTAAAACACTCAGGGAGAATATTTACAGTCAAATCCCACATAGTTGTTTCAAGCCAGAAAAAACAATTCTCTAGTGTACTGTGTTGTAGGTGTTACAAAGTGACTAATGCCTAATTTTTTCTAAAATACATGCCGCAGAAGATGTCCAAAGATCTAGGTCAACGAACTGGACAGAAAAACTTCCTTTCTCAGAGGAACTAGAGAGCACCTCACTGCAAGCAAGCTACATCAGCTATGCTAGGAGAGGCATCCTTTACCTCAGCTTCATTTTGTGCACGAACTGTTTGATATTTCCTCCTCTCCAAGTAGACATAAAATCAACTGTAACGATGCAACAACTTTATCATACATATTGCATTCACAAATTCTCTCTACATAAAAAAAATTGCCTACTCTGGCCAGTCTTGCCATGAAGCACAGCAACAAGTTCACCTTTATTACAGTCAGTTATTTTTCACCTGATTACACCCTATTACTCCTTTTATGCAGGAAGATAACTGCAACTCATGGCTCTGCACTAGCTGTATTAATTACTTTCTATGCTTTTTTTTATGCACCAAGAGAAATTCAAAGATAGTATTCTTGTCAATAGATAAATAGTATATTGAGAAATAAAGGAAGCACAAAAGTTGAAGCTTGCATTAAAAGCATGGCACTTGTTCTCTCTGCCCAGCACTCTGGGATCTAATGAACAGAAACATGCAACATCTAACTACTTAGAATTCTCAGAAGCAAGAGTCTTGCTGATAGGCCTAGCTGAAGTAGGTCTATAAAACCTACTGTATTTCTAGGGTCACATCTCCTTGTTCTTGTCTGTATGTTCCATGAGAGATGACTAATGCTTTTTCGAAAAAAAGATGCAAAAGGATCTACAGGGCAACGTTGCATCTCTCCCAGTAACACAGCAAAACAAGCAGTTTTCAGCTCCTTTTAATAACTGAATAGACTCCCCTACTGCATGGAGACTCTATTGTTGCTGATACAAAACTGCTTCATTCAGTAATGCTCAGATTGAGCTACATTTCACCTTGGGTTTTCTTTAGAGCTCAGCATTGCATTCCTTTAGCACATACCACATCGGGTTTTTTCAAATGAAGTGTCCCTCCTACTTTACCGGCCTGAATGTGTAAACGTGCTGCCCTCTGTTGCCTCCCCTTTCCTCCCTCCCTTTTCTTTCACCGCCTGCAAGAAAGATAACGCTATTGACACTATCTGAAAAGTCTTTAGAGCGTGAGACAGAGACAAATCACCAAACAGATTTCTACTCCTAGATGCCTTGCTTTTTAAAGTACTTAATCTAGGATTTTCTGCATCTTTCTGTATGCATCCTCACAGCATTTAGTACACAAGGCCAAACTGGTAGCCTTCTATGATGGCATTACAGTGTTATTGGCTAAGGGAAGATCTACTAACATCCTCTACCTGGACTTAGACAAAGCATTTTACACTATCCTACACAATATCCTTCTCTCTAAAGTGAAGGGACATGGATTTGACCATTTTGATCATTTGTTGCATAAGAAACTGGCTGGATGGTTGCACTCAAAAAGTTGTGGTGGATGGCTCAATTTCCAAGTGTAAACTAGTGACAAGTGATCTTTCTCAGGGCTTGGTACTGGAATCAGCATTTTAAGACCTTTATTGGTGGTATGGATGTTGGGACTGAGGGGAGTGGTTGTTGCACTGGACAGAAAGGATGATCACTGACATAGAGAGTGATAACCTCTCCTTGTCTCTCATGCCTATCTTTCCTGAAGAGCTTGTATCTTTGTATTCTAACATTCCAGTCACAGAAGTCACCTCTCCACATATCTGTGATTTCAATAAGATCATAGCCATACAGCTTTGCACATGTCTCTAACTCCTCCTGTTTCCCCCCCGCCCTTATTCCTGGTTGTACCTCTTCTTCTAGTAAATGGTACTCGCATGAAGCATCCGCTGCAATTCAGTGTATGCTGAGATCCGCTCCCCAACTGCAGGTTCTCTTGTGCTGTTCTGGTAGCTAACAGTACCATTTCTGACCACCAGGTGGAACTGTTCAACCTCAGAACTACAAAATCAGTCCTTTTTGGGGCCTTAGAGAAGCCAGTATGTATTTTTTGAAAGAGGCATTCTCGAATGCTTAATTTGATTTTACATTTATAGTAAACTAACATTCCATTCTTTCTCGAAGAACTAGAGAAATGTTATACCCTTCATGTATTATCTTTCACCTCTAAGTCCCTGTATGCAAGACTTCAGTGTGAAGAAAATTCTAATACCCATTCTTAAATGCCTACACTGGCTCTCTATTCTCTTGAGATTCAGATCAAAAGCACGCTTCCTTCTCAAAGTTCTTCTTCAATTCTTTTTCTAACTTTTTACACATTAGTCCTCTCTTTTCACATCTTAAACTCTAATACATACAAAATGGAGGACCAGAGGCTGGAGAGCAGCCCTGCAGAAAGAGATCTGGGTGTTTGAGTTGATGACAAGTTAAATATGAGTCAACAGTGTGCTCTGGCAGCCAAAAGGGTCAAGCGTGTCCTGTGATGCATAAAGCACAGGATAGCTAGCCAGCTGACAAGATGACTGCCTCACTCCACACTACACCAGTGCAGCCCAATCATGAGTACTGTGTGCATTTGTGAGCACCTCAATACGAGGACATCAAACCAGTGTGTCCAGAGAAGGATGACCAAGGTGGTGAAAGGTTTTAAAAGCAAGAAGTTACTTGATTTGTTCAGCGTAGTCATCACAGTCTACAGCTTCCTTGAGGGGGGCAGTGAAGAGAGAGGTTGCATGGGGTTGTTGAGACCTATGTGCCGAACCTAGTATTTGGCCTTGTTGAACTTCATACCATTGGCCTTGGTCCATCAATCCAGCTTGTCCAGATTGGTTTGTAGAGTCTTCCTATCCTGAAGCAGATCAACACTTCTGCCCAACTTGGTGTTTCCTGCAAACTTACTGAGAATGCATTTGATCCCCTCATCCAGATTACTGATAAAGATATTAAAGAGAATTAGCCTCAGTCCTGAGCCATAGGAAACAATAATTGTGACCAGCTGACAGCTGGATTTAACTCCATTCACCACAGCATTTTTATGGCCTTTTTTTTTACCCATAGAGGCCAAGAGCATCCAGTTTCTCCAGAAGAACACTGTAGGAAATGGCATCAAAGGCTTTACTAAAATCTAAGTAGACAACATCCACAACCTTTCCCTCATCCTTCAAGAATGTCACCTTGTCATAGACTAACCACAGTTAATCAGACATTACCAAAAATAGTTGTATTTCATACCGCCATGCTAAACGGGCCTCACCATCTGGCTGATCCATACATGCTATATGATGACACTCAAGATAATCTGATTCCTGCCCTCTCTTGGCACTGGGGTCAGACTGACATTCCTGTACTTCCTCATGCCCCCCTTCTAATCCTTCTTATAGATTAACATCACATTTGCTAACCCGCTATGTTAGAAATTAACTGAGACCTCCCCACTTAGCCAGGAATAAATGATAAATGATGGAAAGTGGCTTGGTGACTGCTTTCATCAGCACTCTCAAGTAGCTTTGGGTGAATCCCATTCATTCTCATATATTTGTGTATGTCCAAGTATTGTAGCACATTGCTAACCCTTTCCTTTGGATTATGGGTCATTATTTTGCTCTCCACTCCTATCTTCCAGTTCACAGGACTGCATACCTAGGAACAACTGATCTTTTTTTCATTTATAATCCTATGAATCCAGAAGATAAGCAAGAGAGTCGAGATGATTACAATGGATCATTCCACAACATAACAAAGAGTAGTTGTTCCTTCTGCAGGAGTGCTGCCTCATAGGTTAGAGTTTTATTCTTTTTGTCTTGCATTGTGGCTAAGCCTGGGTCATTTTCCATCCCCACACTCTTAGTGTTCAGCAGATGAACAAGGACTTCCAGAAGCATTTTCACGTTTAGCTTCAGTTTTCCATATAGTTTTTGAAGGATTTTCTGTCTTTCTTCTAACATTATTTTTGGTGGGAAGTCAACAGTTTCACAGACTGCAGGAGCAGTGAAACTGTTGTCCCTATTAAAGGATCCTTAGTATTAAGGCCTCATGCTCTGATGACTGCCACATGCCTACTTCAAATGTACATCAACTGGGTTGCTGCTAAAAGAGGCTTTCTTCCCGCCCCCTCCCAAACCTGCACATCCTCTGCCATTTTGTTCCTCTTCCAGCTGTAACATTTATACACCTTCATAAAGTTTCCCATTTGTAGTCCAAAATTTTACATATGATTTTTGCTAAATTGGTTTTCAGAGAGATCGGCTACTTTATCCAGGTCACTGCACTGCATTCAACACAGACAAAGTGATAAAAACACACAGCTCAGAGCAGAGAAAAGAGAGAGCAAGGTTGTCTGTCTCAGAAGAGGCCTGTATTCTCGTGGGATTGAAATGTCGGTGGGATCACAGCCTTAAAAGCAGTTCAGATTTTTCGCTATAGTGATTTTAAACTATTTCCTACAAATATGTTGGCACCATCAGCGTCTTGAGCATGCCTGTCTGTGCACAGGAGGTGGAATGAGTGAAGGAAGAAATTAATGCTTCCTCCTGAGATGTCTCCATGTGTTGCAAGTAATTAAGTATTCCCTGGAGAAGAAACTGCAATCAAGTCTATGGACCAGAACCCAGGAACAGCAAGGCTACAGATTTGTTCTTTTCATGAAACAGTTCTTCTGACATTTGTTTCCTTCTCTGAAGAGCTCCTGAAATAAGTAATAACAAGTAATGGACTGTTTCAAGCTAAACAAAATTAACTGCTTTAACATTTCCCACACCCATATAATTCTTCTTTCCAATTTATTTTTTCAGTCCAGAGCTAAAATGAAACTGCAGACATTCAATTAACTCCTTACCATAACACTGAGCAAGCTCAGAGACCCTGTAGTTCGACATGGGGTAGCGCAAGCTGCACAGTTTCAGACTCAGAGAGAAACAGTCAGCTGGTATCTTACATTCTCTTACAGAACCCCTGCTCCATTTGCATTCAGGATTTTCACTCCAGAAAGTCCAAAACACTAGGATAATTGCAATTTACTTAAGCCTTTCTTCCTTCCAGTTCAAACAAACAATACTGAAAAAAAGTGCATGCTGTTCCTACAAGAGTTTGCGGTTCTTGTTTACAAATGCAGCAGAAGTGAAAAATCTTGTGCTTTGTCAAGAACTGTGGTTGCAGCACACCTCCAGAGGAAAAGAGTGAACTGTAGAACATGAACTCACATGGATCAGCAGATAGGAAAGTCTAGTCTCAGGTGTTTGATAGAACACAGAGAAGACTGCAAGACATGCATCTGCCTTTATAAGAAATATATTTATATGATCACTCTTTCTACAGAGTTCACAAGAGTTTATTAGTATCAACATCTTTGTAGGAGATATGGACAGTGGGATTGAATGCACCCTCAGCAAGTTTGCAGATGACACCAAGCTGTGTGGTGCAGTTGATTCACCTGAAGGAAGGGATGCCATCCAGAGGGACCTTGACAGGCTTGAGAGATGGGCCCAAGCCAACCTCATGAAGTTCAACGAGGCCAAGTGCAAGGTCCAGCACCTGGGTCAAAGCAATCCCAAGCACAGGTACAGGCTGGGTGGAGAGTGGCTTGAGTGCAGCTCTGAAGAGAAAAACTTGGGGGTGTCAACTGATGACAAACTCAACATGAGCCAGCAGTGTGCACTTGCAGCCAAGAAGGCCAACCAAATCCTGGGTTGCATCAAGAGGAGTGTGACCAGCAGGTCCAGAGAGGTGATTTTACCCCTCTACTCGGCACTGGTGAGACCCCACCTGGAGTATTGCGTCCAGTTCTGGAGCCCTC
>VZTY01021645.1:30579-58148 GCA_013400935.1 Turnix velox
AGCAACTGCCCTATGAGGACAGGCTGAAGGAGTTGGGGTTGTTCAGCCTGGAGAAGAGAAGGCTCAGAGGGGGCCTTATAGTAACTTATCAGTACCTAAGGGGGTCCAACAGAAAGGCAGGGGAAGGATTTTTAATATGATATCGGATGGGAGGACTAAAAACAACGGATGGAAGTTGGAGGGGGGTAGATTTAGACTTTACATAAGAAAGAAATTCTTTACACTGAGGGTGGTGAAGCACTGGAACAGGTTGCCCAGAGAAGTTGTGGATGCCCCCTCTCTGGAGGTGTTCAAGACCAGGCTGGACAAGGCACTGGGCAGCCTGGTCTAGTGGGAGGTGTGCCTGCCTATGGCAGGGGGGTTGGAACTCGATGATCTTTAAGGTCCCTTCCAATCCAGACTATTCTATGATTCTATGTACAAGATAAATACACATCTCAGCACACTTATGTTCCCAGCCTGTGGCTGTATGGCTTGTGAATTTTATTCTTGACCCCCTTGTCAGCTTCAGAAACTAATATTTCATGTCTGAGTAAGCTTCAAATTAATTTACTAGGAATTCTGGTCATTCAGGTAGAAAAGCAATAGCCAGTATTGAACTTCCCCAGTTGGATTGCAGGTCTAGGGAGAATTGGCTAAAAAACACTAAGTGTCCAGTCACAGCATAGAACTAGGTTTGTTGTAGAATCAGTCATGAATTCCTAGCCAGCTACTTCTTTTAAATGTTCCGCAAATCCTGGTACACACCATAAATTACTTGTTTGCCTCATGAATGTTACTATTATGAACACTATCATTCAATCAGTGTAATGAGTATCAAAGTACTTGGATTGTATAGGTAGACTGACAGTAAATTGACAGACAGACATTTAGGCTGTGACTCCAGTGAGCTTTCACAAGTCTAGCTAATTCTTCAACTTTGAGACTGTCACGAAAATTTGCAACTGGCCCATGCCAACCGAGGGGAGAGCTCAGGATGCAAAGCATAGAATTACAAAGGTAAATATTAATTCATGTGCATGAGATTTCTTCAGTGACTCGGGGCAATCTGAATGTGGTTTTGCACATGATCTGACTAATCACTAACACCCACACTAAAAAATACTAATAACAGTAAAACTCTGCAAAGCAAATATAATTTTTGGAGAATTCTTGATCCAATGGAGAACATAGTCCAGATGTTCCTGGAGTCAGTCTTGCTAAAGTTACTTATCTATGAAGACAGATGATGCTGTGAGGGTGTCCTGGTTTGAGGTAGAATGGGGTAAATTTTCTGGTTTGTGTTTGTACTAATACTTTTGCTTGTTAATGTTGTGTGTAAGATTGTTTACCGTTGTATAATGTTTAAAGAAAAACGGAGGAATTGGTGGGGGATGGCACTGGCTAGGGAGTTAACGACGGCCATCAAGTTCTCAATAGGAAGACAAAGAAGAGCTATCGAAGCCTGCGGCAGACCTCGCCAGGTTGGAGCCCAGCCTGGGGGAGGTGCCGACAAGGAACTCGTGGTCGATTGTACCGGAAAGAGAAACCGCAAGGGGAGGGTTCTATATTGATGGATGTAACATGTAACCAATGGAGTATTCCATCCCATCTGCCCCATGCCCTCAATATAAAAGCTGAGGGAGCGAAGGGTCACTCTCTCTTCCCTCCTCGCCTCTCTTCCTCCTCGGCTCTCCCCTCGTCGGCTGTTCCCCTCCCCGACGCTGCGCTCTTCACTCCTCAGGCCTTCTCTCCTCGGCCTGCCCACGTGGAAACGTGATCATCATCCCGGGAGCTGGATTCGGTCTTGTAAATATTGTACACCTTTTTTGTCTTTTCCTTTTTATTTTGTCTATTGTTTCATTATCTATTAAAGTAGTTTGGAATTCTTCCGAACTCTTAAATCTCCTCCTTCCTTCCTCTCCTCTCTTCAGAGAGAGGAGGGAGGGCCATCTGTCTCTGGGGGGCTAATTTATTAATTTTGGCCCAAAATCAGGACAGAGGGTTTCAAAGATGTGAGCTACAACTGTGGCATTATCTTGGTTGTCCAAGATATCCTTTATTCTTCAAGGACAAAATAAGCTTCCAAAAATCAAAGTCCTGATTTCCAGGACCAAACTGTTCTTCATTTTTTTACTTAAGAAGGAACAATAGTAATGTCTTCAATAAAATTTCATTACCTCCTCATAATACAGTGTATAATGTGAACTAATATGTATTAACAAAGTTAATACAATATATAGATTTAATCCTATATATGCACAACATATACATATTACATATTACCAAAGTTAATACATTGTCATACTATAAAGACTGGTTGACGTAGTAATTTTCATAACTGATACACCTACTTAATAAAAACAGCCATTAAAAATATAGGTGGGAGCATGTTTACCTAATGTACACTGTGGTTTTTCCTCTCTTTGGTTCAGATTTATTTCCATTAAAGCTCAAGAAGCATTGCTCTAAGGTGAAGTGACTGATAGCAGAGAAGGAACAAACTGAAGAAGTCATCTGCTCTGTAAGCAGAAACATACTGCTTATTTCAAGGGAGAACTTAAACCCACATCATGTGCACTTGAATGTGGAAAATCTCTTCCTTTGTAATAAAGCTTAAAAAATAAACAAAAAAAATGCATGTCTATCCTAGTGGTTAGGAAGAATCAGTGTAGGTGTTGTGAAGCTGCAGGCACTAATCATTCACATTCCACCAGGGGTTGCTGTCTTTTTGCATTTATGAGCTTCTCTAAGTGGTCTTCAGTTATTTCTTACTAATTTTCTGTAAGCTTCTTCTCTTTCTTATAGAGAAAATACCTTTGTAGTTCAACAAACACATCAACAGTAAGGCTATAATAGATCGTATCCAGAGGAACACTATAAGGTTCTATTTTACTGGTCTGGACTATTATTTTCTGGAAATTTGAAGGAAAATGTGCTATTGAAGACTACTGAAGTGATATACCTCCCTTTAAAAAATTCTTCTTGAGGATTTTACAGCTCTGCTTCAAAACTGCTTGTCAAACATGTCCTCTCATGTATAAATAGTACCCTTCTTACTCTTCACTCTGCCTGCTATTCTATTTGCTGTTCACAGCTCCTCGCCTTCTGTGGATCCCTTTCTTTGTCTGTCTTTTATAGCAGCTGTGTGTATCTTGCTTTCTCTACCTCTGTCTCCCACCTCTCTCACTCGTAGCCTCTCTTTCTCTTTTGAAATTCTATTCCCCTTGTGCTAGCTTCACCCCTCCCTTTTATCCTCCTCAGCTATTCTCTCATGGATGTTTTTTTTTAAATTTGGCTTGCATGGCCTGCCCTGTACATTCCAGCTCTTTTCTCTTCAAGACCTAACATGTTTCACGCAGCGAGGAGATCATGAAATGGATTATACTTTGCTATTCTGGCAATTGTTTTAATAATTGGACTTCTTTTAAGTATTATATTTGTTTGCAACTCACTATTGTGTGGAATTTTGTGTATAAAATTGTCTGTCTATGTAAGTTGGGAGTGCATGATTGTCTGTACCAGGGGGCTCAATATTATTTCTTTTAATCACATACCCCAATTGGTAAAAAACTTTAGTATACACCACCAAAATACATATACTTATTTACTGATTTATAAATTACTGCAAATTATATAAATGTACTGCTGGACTTCTCACACAATCCTTGAGACACATGCACCCACTTTGGAGATCACTTATCATGCAGCCACACTGTTGCATAAATTATACTGAGATTCTGATACTGAGATTGACCTGAGAATCAGATCCCATCTACTGTGGCATGGAGAGATTTTGCTTCTCTGTTTCTGTAGCGTCTGGATTGTGATTGTGTTTTAAAACATGAGTTTTTCAGGTGTGATGTGATAATCTGCCTAATAGAGGAAGGTTCCGGAAAATAGACAAGTATTTTAAGTATTTCAAATGCAAGCATTAAAAAATGCTGAAGCACTGAAGAAAAAACATTTAAGTACTACCTTAAAATTAATCCCTAGTAAAGGACTGACTGTTGTCTTGCCTTCCACCAAGTGAGAGTTTAAAGAGGATTTGGGTGTTGCATGTGCATGTCTGCCTCCTTGTAGCACAGCAACTTTTCCCAAACTTCCCTATTCAGAATAGCAGCTCATTCATGCTTGGCTTTCATTCCACAAGGAGGAGGAGGAGGTCTTGGAAGGAATATTTCATTACCATGAAGGGGAGGAAGTGTTTCTGCAGCTTTTGAACAAAGCAGCTAGTTAACCTCTTTCCCAGCCTCCCTGCAATGGTACAGTCCCACTGTTCCCTTCTAGGGGCTTGATGCTCCTTGTAGTACTAAAATGAGGAAGAAGGGAAAACATAGGTGTAAAAATGTACTACTGATCTGTGTAAGGACCAGATTAGAAGAGAAGCTCAGTACCTGCAATTTCTCCTGAAGTCAATTTCTTTGAGAATCAGACTTGGGGGGTGTGTGTGGGGGGGAGTAGACTGGAGTAGAGGAGCTGGAATGAAAGCGGCCTGTTGTAATTGGTGTCTAGAACCCCCCACAGAGAGGATTAAGAAAGAAACTATGCTGTCTGGGAAGAGATAGGTATTTGTGTTATTCTGCATTTATAAAAAACTGATAGAAAAGGCTGAGCTGTGTGGAAAACAGCCCTAGCTTTTTGAACTCTGAGGTGTGTAACTATCTACTAATAGTATTTGTTTTAAGCAGAAGTTTATACTTTTAACCATGCAGTGGGGTATCATATGCACATTTGTGTATTTGTATGTGTGTTAGTGCTTTACATTTCAGGGAATCATGGCCACTCGATGTAATGTGAAGCTCATGCTTCACAGCAAAAGAAGTTACTTTGGCAGCAGAAGTCTCAAATTCTGCTCTATATTGTCCCAGAAGTGTTGATGGATTGTAAGCCACTGAGTTTTGATATATTTTCCTTTCAATTCTAATGGATATAAGCTGCTTACTCTGTAGCTGACCATAACATCATTTCCTGACTCTTATACGTGTAACTCACTGAGCAGTAGATACGATCAGTGTGTCTCATCCTCTAGCATTTCTCCGTATTCCCCCCAGTGACACTGGTAAATTGGTTTTCATTCTTGCAATACCGGGAGACAGAAATGATTTGGAAAGACGCTTAGTCCCTTGTTTCTACATTGGAAGCCGAGATTTTCCTTTTGAAGAACTGAGGCACCCCAGCTGATTCAGACATGCCATTGCTGGTTGAACAGAGGTTTGTTGGTACAAGGAAGCACCTTTGTTGAATCAAGGGAGCACCTCACCTCAGTGACATTTGATCGTGAGCATTTGGAAGCTGACTGTAAGCACCTGTGGTAACTTTAAGCTAGAATACCATAGAACAGCCAATGCTGCACAGTAACATGGATTTCAACCATGCTGAAGAGAATTACTAAAGCTGGGTCTCCTGTACTACACTTGTACCTTCTGGCACAAACCTGGCAGGGGGGCACTCACACCTTGCATCCACACTCAGGCATCCCCACACCTCAGCAGAGGTGCGGGGGAGGCACAGGCCAGGCCAGTCGCAGGGAAGATGCATTCAGCTAACACCCCTTTGCCAGAAAGAAGCGGGAGGGAGGCCGAGCTGCAAAGATTTCCATCGGGGACAAAATCCGGTGCCCGCCCGGCAGAGACGCGGAGAGACGAGGGCGGCTCCGCGCCACACTCCATCCGCTGCCCGGGAACCCCGGCTGCGACAGCTAGTGGCGGGGGGTCGGCGGCCGCAGGGGACGAGGGATCCCCAGCGGGGCTAGGAGGGAGAGGATGGTGGCCGCGGGAGGGACTGAAGCGTCTGCCGTCGCCTCAACCCTGTGGGATCTGTCAACGCTCCCCCTTCCCATTAGCTGCGCCTGGCTGGGCCTCTGGAGAGAGGAGGAGGGGCGGAGGGAAAGAAAGCGAGCGAGCGAGAGGAGCCCGGAGAAAGGGGAAAGGCAGATCCTTGGAAGCAAGAAGGGGGAAGAGAGATTCCTGTAGGAAGAGGGATCCTGGGCGGGGAGAGGAGAGCAAAAAAACCCAAACTGTGTCCAGAGAAGGGCTTGGAGAGGAACGGGATTACTCGCAAGCATCCTATTTGCTGAAGACATCGTTCAAGGGCCCAAAGGGCTGTGCCCAGGGCCGGGGGACAAAGCGGCAGCGGGTGCAGAGAGAGAGGGACGACGTGGCGCTAAAGCCCGTCAAGATGGTGTAGCTCGCACGCTGGAAATGGTCTTTTGTCCAACTTTTCTGGAGGCCAGGAGGCCGGTCGGCACGGCTTTAGCGGGAAGGAGTCCCGCGGAAACTGCTGGAGTAATGCTGGGAAGTGGAAGGAGTGTTGCTGGAGTCCTGCAAAAGGTACTGTGACGACGAGCGGTCCGGCGGGGACCTCTCGCCAGAGAGGTCTCTGGAAGGGGAGCTGCGTTCGAGGAGATAGATCCTTGGGTCTCCGCAGTCCGTGGCGGGGTGACACAGAACAAACGAGTACTACTTTAAAAAGGGATTAAAACTCCAAAGGTTGCGGGTGTTTTCGCTCCTTTCCTGTTGGCTGCTGTTTAAAGGCTGTTTTACTGGGACACCGAGTGCCCATGAAAGATCCTCTCCGGAGTGCTCCTGCTCCTAGCTTGACAGGTTCTATGTGAGGGCAAGGAGAGAAGCTGTATGAAATTGGGTCACCATTTCTCTGCTCATGGAGATTACTACCCAAACGACATACTTTCCACACGTGCATGGCATGTTGAGTCTCCTTCTGTTCATGGTGTTTAACTCCTTGAAGATCCATAGTTAAATAGGAGCTTTGAAGTCTCTGGAAGGCAGTCTCTTGAAGGTGGAAGGCAGTGGTAGCTGTATGCTGGCGTAGGTTCCTCATCCTTGTGTAACATTACAAGCAGGGCTCTGTGGCCTTGTCTATGTGTAGGGTTTGTTTAATGTTTTTGTGGGGGACAGATGGCTGTGTAAGTGCTTGTGTCAGAGAAAAGCCACGTTAACCTATTTTTCAAGGAGATGATGCAAGTTACTACTACTCATACTAAATAAATCTGTGAATGTGGGAAGGGCTGTAAATTTGCCTTTCATTAATCCATTGAGATGATTTCACTTACTCCATGTTTCTTTCACTCTTGCCCTGCTCATTCAGCTGGGGAGAAGAGTGAATGCCTGCCACTCCCATGAGTTCTTGAAATAAGGGAGTAAAGAAGGGGAAGCAAATCTTCCAAGGAACATCCTTTATTAGCAGCAATACCAAGTCATGCAGATTGATGAGGAAGGAAATAGAGAAATGGAAACAACAAAGTCAAGACAATGGGAAGAGTAGCTGTCACCAGACGCATCTGATACAGGGACACATCTGCAGCTGGGATGAACATGTAGGTTATAATCATAAATGTGGAAACGGGATGTGGTACAGCTGATTGATCTGCCTCAGGCTACTAATGCAAGATATAGTGACTATTTTTAGGTCTTTCTTCATTCCTAGTTTGAAAACATTCCAATGTTGAGGTCCCTTTGGGAACAGGAAAGAGAGAATCCACAATGTGATCATCCTCTTTCTTTGCTGTTAACTGATCTCTGTGCTGAAAAAAATACTTGCTTGTCTCTAGAAGTTCATTCCCTGAATTCAACACTTCACGTCACATTGGTTTTGACAAGCCTCGGATAACTGCTTGTATCCTTCCTTTTCTGCCTTTTGCATATATTTCCTCTTAGCCAACTTACAGGTGTATTTTTTAATTCCTTGACTTGCGTGTGTGCCCCTTCAGCCACTAGATGCCTTTGCTTATCTTTTGAGTTCTCTCCTGCTTGAATTTCTTGCACTGAGCAGCACAGATTTCTTTGTACAGCCATGTGTTTTATACTTGAAAATACCATTACTTTGGGATGTTGCAGCATGTATGAAGTGCAACTGTATCCTCTCCCAATCACTGAAACCTTGCAGAAAGGCATGTTGTCTGGTTTTGTCATCTCTTCCAAAACTATGTCTGGCAAGAACAGCTTGTGTTATAGAGACTGCTTTTGGCAGAGATTGAAGGAGAGAAGTCTCCTCCCTTTTTTTTGGCTCAGGGCTGCTATTGTATTGTAATTGCCTTCTGTATTTTACTTGAAGGCTGACCAATGACATAGTGTAAGTGTATTTTGGAGGAAGACTTCAAGCTGCTTATTCTCCAGCATGCTCCTGTAGGCTGCTAACAGATGTGTTGGACAAGAGAGGCAATCCTTCAGTGCACTGAGAATTGTCTTCTTTGTGCCAGTACAAATTCACTGGGTACATTCCCCTTTGTGCCCAGGTGCAGATGTCTTCTTCTCTCCTTCTCCCCATATGGCCTGTTCCATATGGATAGAATCATGTAAGAGATCACTGTGGTTTCTTATTCCTTACCCTGTGTGCCTGCATTGAGTTAGAGCTGCTCTTTGGTTAACTCTCCTTCCCTATGTACCTTCATTGTTCTAAGATATATTTATACTTTGGCTTCAGGAATATTTCTGTCTGTAGGTCCCCTCCCCATAAAACCTGATTTTTCTTGTTATCTGTTCATTATCTCTTAGCAACCATTGTGGAGAAAGTTCTGAAGTCCCTGGAGATGAGTGCAGAGTACTTTCAGAGCCCATTTAAGGCTGCACAGTTTGTTTTTATTTCTCATTTCTGTGGTCCTGTTGTGTGTATTTACTGCACACACAAATGATAGAAGATGGAGGGAAATGAAAACTGGTATGTAGGATCAAGCTAGATCTTTATAAAGTGGTTTACCTGCCAGAAGAGATGGCAGTGTCACTGTTGCGGAAAAGTGATTCTTAACGAGTATTACAGGTTGACTGTTCTAGGTCTTAAAAGCAGAATGGTTTTTTTCAAAGATCTAAGACTCATTTCTATGAAGAGAGAAGTTGACTGAAGCTTTAGGAGCCTTCTATAGTTTTGCTGTTATTTTCTCTTGTATTTTTTCTAAAACCTGCTTTAGTACGCTGTTATTATTTTTCTGTTTTAAAAAAAGGAAAATTTGTATTTTGTTAGGAAGTTTTGTATCATCTTACAGCAATATAGTTAACCTACCTCTTTCAGATGCTGACTCCACAAATTCATCAATTTTCCAACTCTTTGTAACCTTACCTTTTAACTTCTGCCTGTTAAGTCTTGGACTGGACATTACTCTGTATTTGCTCCCTTTGGTGACTGTGCAGTGTCATGGTCTTAAGGGAGTGTGTACATGTAAATTATACATGAATTCTGTGAATATTTCTGTATATATTGTACAGTAGCATATTAGCTGGCTATCTCCAGTGGTGTCAGTTGACACCATTATGTATACAGAACTCCAAAAAGATAAAAACTTAATTACTCATGTCAGCTGCAGTACTTTTGACACTTGAGCAACAAATCTGCTGAGTAAAAAAATGTCATTTGATGTTATTGCTCTTCTTGCGTAGGACTTGGACAAGGAGTTTTAAATTTAACAAAGAGAATAACTACACGAGTACTGTCTTCTCAGAAGCATGTGTTGCGCTTTCAAGAAATATCCCTCTGCTATCAGGAACAGGGTTTTATTGGAAGTATACTGTTAATACATGTGGTGTTTTAAAAAACCCAAAAGCGTATACTCTTTGGATGTACTGACACAGTATTTTAGTTGGAAGACAATGGCTCGCCTCTTAAAATGTCATCATGGACCAGACTGGTGCTCCTGTCATGGAAGTTCTACCTGAAATTGCTACTCATAAAGAACTTTGGAAGTCAAGCTGTTCTAGTCGCTGGTTTCAATTTTCCACACCAACTATGCTTTCTTCTACTAAGGGCTTGCTTGTCAAGAAAATTCTTGTTCAGATGTTTCATATGCACACACCCTCTCCCAAATGAATGCACGTGCCCATGTATGACCATGACAACAGTTAAGACAGGAGAAAAATGTGCTGGGAGTAGAGAAGATGCTGGATACTAAGAGAACACAGCCTATCTAGTATGAAAACTATAGCCTTACACATGAAGGCTGGATCCTTAATGTCTTGGTTCACCTTAGGATGGAAATTCTTGCCAGCCCAGACCTGTATATTGAAACAATCATGACTTCATTTTCAGACAGGCTTTTTTTTTTTTTTTTCTTCCCTAACTTGCCAAGTAAATGATTCCTCTGCTGATTCTGCACTTTCTAAGTGCAGTTTTATTTCTCTTTGCTATGTGTCTGGAAAATACCCAACGTGTTTAAGTTGTAATTAAACTCTAGAGACTGAGGACTACTGACTCTTTGTAACTTACTTCTGATGTAGTATACTGATGCTCCTCCTGAAGTTGCTGTTAAGCTTTCAAAGCTCCTTAAATGACCTGATCTTTTTCCCACTTATTGTAAGACACTCACGTGGTGTGAATCTAGTTGGCTCATCTGACCACTTCAGAGGCAGTGTGTAGAACACAGACGCCTATGTGGAAGCCTTTAGCATTAGGCTTACCACAGGTTGTTTCAGGATGTCTACAAATGGAAGCACCGTTCCTTGTTAGAACTCTCTTCTTAACAATTCTTTATGAAAAGAATACAAGAAGAGCTACAAGAGGGATATTTCTGGGCATGTTTT
This sequence comes from Turnix velox, assembly GCA_013400935.1. NCBI lineage: Eukaryota > Metazoa > Chordata > Aves > Charadriiformes > Turnicidae > Turnix > Turnix velox. The sequence goes on from VZTY01021645.1 coordinate 41,088, forward strand.
GAGTAATTTCAATTTGAAAATTCAAATTGGACTTCTTATAAAACCATTTGAATTACCAAATACTAAGTTGTACTCTTATCGTGGGTCATTTTGATTCTTGTAAGCAGAATCTGAAATGCTTTCTGCACGAGGAAGATGTTTGAAATTATTTCTTGGTTTTGAGCCAGGATAAAGCTGCTGGAAACACAGATGGATTGGTATGCTTGCTAGTATCGATAGGCTTTGAGCTGGTGCCAGGAGCAATGGGAATACAAGAATATAATGGCATTTTCACTTTTCAGTGAGTTTGCTAATCCTAGTTGGAGCAAGTGTTATTCGTAAAGGGGCTAACACTGCCATCATCATGGTATCGGGAATAGAGTAGTACTTCTGAGGAATGTTCATTTAATTGCTAGCTTAGAGAGCATCTTTGTGGCTTTCTCATCCTCCAGTATCCAGACATGGTAGAACTTAATAAAGAAGCAGAAATACAAGAATTGAGAACAAATTGTGCTGATATGAGTATGAATTGGTGGTCTGTTAAAATCTTGCAGATAGAAGAGGATTGACTGAGAGAATTTTCAGTAGTTCACATGTGCCTTGATGTGTTCTGCAGGGACACATGTGAAGTCAGATGCTGAAGAGTATTTAGGTTCTTTTTATGGAGCCTTACTGCTGCATCTTTTTTCTCAGGGCTCCAGCCAGAGCACTGGAAAGACATTTGGTGAAGTAACATAATGGGTATGATGGCTTATGCTCCTTGTTTCCTCCAAACTTTGACTGGAAGAACAGCATTGGCGATTACTTGTTACTCATGGATAATTTGGTCTGTCTTGAAATAGTAGTGTCTACGGAGGGTCTCAGGGAGCTGCATGTTCCCAAAAATAAGGTAATCACATTAATGACTAGATCCTTGTTACCAGAAGAAGGTAGTTGGAAGAAATGTTTCCTGAATAGATTATTTTGATTCTGTGTAATGAATTGAACCCAAAAGTGTGTGTGCAGTTGCAGGGTGTAAAGAAAATAAATCAGTCTTTGATAATAGATTAAAAATAAAAATGTTAGAATTAACCCAAAGAAAGTTTTACTCACTTTGGTAAAATAACACAGGACAACTTAATGGAAAGGATCAGAATAAGCTTGTGAAGTTGTACTTGTCTTGCTTCTCTTGACTGATATTTTGTACCAGCCCACTCTGTCTGTTATAAAGGTTTGTGTGAATAGCAATGAGAATGGGAAGGGAACACTTGCCCTAAAAACCAAGAAAGTTCTTTTAAAATTAGTTTTTAGATTATTCTTTTGAAAAAGGGCTTTGCTTTTTCTCCCCAAGTCATAGCAGATAAGCCCAGTGTTTTCTACTATATTTTCTTTTGTGCCTTCATACCAGGGGTACTGAAATTGGATAATCCCCAACTTTATAGAACTAATACAAATGATCTCTTTGTATTTGACAATGTGAACTTCTCTGCTGTGGTACGGTAGAGCTGGATGCTCAGAAGAACAATAAAACTGATTAGGAGACTGCAGGGAATTTTTGACATGCTGTTAGAAAGAACAGTCTTAATGACTGAAAAAGGGTTGCTCTGGACTATTTATGGAGACTTCATGATATATCTGTGAGACTTTTTGGCAGCATCCTATGTGATGTGGCTAAAGTAAAAAGGCTGACTCAGATTGCGCAAGTAGATTATTTCAGGCTCAGTATTAAGGCACTTTTTCTTTCAGAGTAGAGTGTAGGAAGTAATGTAAGCCTTATTGTCTGTATAATTTAAAAAAATAGCAATGAAAGCTTAAAGGAATATAAAGACAGAAAAGACTGGGGACTGTAAGCCAAATGCTGTCTCAATAAAGATGCCTACCCCCGTCTTTTAGTTTCTGTTATTCCAGCCTCACTGGCAGCTGGGGAAAGGACCATTACACCCACAGAAAATACATCTCGGATCTGCTGTGTTTCAAGTGAAACTGGTTAGTATCCAAGGAAAGAAAATGGTATGTACTACTTGCTCCATTTTAGGTGTAATCATTTAATTTTGAAGTTTTTAGTGACTGTAAAGAGCAGTGAGCCCCAGCATCTGCACTGAGATATAAATAAACCTTTGAGACATAGAGAAGGTAGGGTGAGCTCTGAGATTTATATGCTACGGTACAAAAAATAATGCAAATATGCATCAGAAAGAGATGCTATAAACCTGAAATGTCTTTCTACTGTAACCCCCATGGGCTTCTGTTTTCCTCTTAAGACATTTTCTGATCTGCTGACATAGTAGCAGCACGTAATGTTCCTATTTCCTGAGGGTGGGAACTGAACTGGAAATGTGGAATGGAGAAGAAGAGAAGGACTCAGGAATGGAACTGGCTGCACCTGCAGGCCCTGCCAGTGGCAAGTTCAAATTTTTGGTGGAGCTCCCTAACCTGCTTTCATTACATGTGGGCTCTCTATGATGCTTCACTCAACTCAGCTAATTGTTTCACCAAGTCATGCCCTTCCTGGTCATCTCTCTCTTTATTGCAGCCTTGATCTCACTTATTTTCTTCAAGTTCATTGTCTCATTGTTCTCTCCTAGACGAGAGCCAATTTTGGGCAGCCTTATTCCCAGAATCAAACAGAGAGCCCAGTCTGAGCCTTGGACCAGCATGAGTCACTTATGGTGTCCTCCAAATAATTTGTTGGCAAAAGGTAAAAGAAAATTAGCATTGAAGAGCAAGTCAGATGTTTCTGAAGTTGAAGAGGACTCTTAAATTGTATGTTCTTACTGTTCAGTTGAGTCATTTTAACAGTAAGAGCAAGGTACTATAAGGGAAGGAGACTGATTCAGAATCATAGAATAGTTTGGGGACCTTTAAATTTCATCTAATCCAACGTCCCTGCAATGAGCTGGGACATCTTCAACTAGATGAGGTTGCTCAGAGCTCTGTCCAACCTGACCTTGAATGATTCCAGGGATGGGGCATCTACCACCTGTATTGGTAGTCTGTTCCACTGTTTCACCTCTGTAAAAATGAGTGGGGATTATGCATTTGGATACTGGGACTGAAGAGTGCAAAAGTAAAGAAGTCATCTATTTTCTTTCCAGTTTTTCCAGAGGTAAGTTTTAGGTCTGTTGTGTGTGTGTTCTTACCTTGCCTTCAGAGAGTGCTCCCAGGTAGCTTGCTACCACACAGTGCAATGATACCTCCTGCAAAAATGGTTATAGACAGACTATAGTTTGTGTGGGTGGGTTGTTCTGTGGAGTATGATCAATGCAGCACTGGACTCTTTTTTCATGTTTTAGCGCCTATTGGTAGCACGGGGCTCAAACTAATGGTGGAACAGACATCTAGTGAAACAGTGGTTGTGTAAGGATGAAAATTATGCCATAGAGCTCTTTGCTGAGGTGTTTTCTCTCTCCCTCATAGCTTCCTAGTTTATGCATTTATTTCCACATCAAATGCTCTAATATGCATATTAGAGCTAAAGCTGATGTATAGTATAGCCTGTTGGTGGAGTCAGCAAAATTTAATATAATCAGCTGACTCAAGATAATTTCTTATTTTCACTTGCATTGTGATAATATCTTATGTTTGAGAAACCTTATGAAGCTGCAAACTTGTATTTGCAGTAGTTGCGGGAGTGTAATTGGATGGAAGTTAGCTGGTGGTCATTGCATGGAGTGAGACTGGGAGAGGGGGTTTGGACAGCAAGATCACAACAAGCACCTCAGAGAGNACAGGCTGAGGGAGTTAGGCTTGTTCAGCCTTGAGAAGAGAAGGCTGCGGGGTGACCTCATTGCAGCCTTTCAATACCTGAAGGGAACTTACACCCAGGAAGGAAGTAAACTCTTTGAAAGGGCTGAAAATAGCAGGACTAGGGGAAATGGATACAAGTTGAAGGAGGGAAGATTTAGATTGGATGTTAGGGGGAAGTTCTTTACTAGGAGGGTAGTTAGGTCCTGGAATAGGCTGCCGAGGGAGGTTGTGGATGCCCCATCCTTGGAGGTGTTCAAGAGCAGGCTGGACGAGGCCCTGGGCAACCTCATCTAGTAGAGTTAAAGATGCCTGGTCTAGTGGGAGGTGTCCCTGCCTATGGCAGGGGGGTTGGAACTCAATGATCTTTAAGGTCCCTTCCAACCCAAACTATTCTATGATTCTATGATTCTATGAAAGTGATTGTACTTCAGCATTTTTCTGTCTTGTTTTATAAAGAAGCATTCTTTCCTTATTTCTCATCAAAAGAGTAAAAAGTGTGATGGGAAATAATGCCAGTAATTGAATAGTTTAAAAATAACAGTAGAGTCTATCTGCAAATACAATTTGCCAGCAATTTAAGAACCAAGCTCTAGGAGAGCTTAAGGCTGTGAAACTGGTTGAAATGGAAAAAAGTAATTATAATTAACCCTTAAATCACAAAAAACATTCTCTAAAAACCCAGGTAGCCTCTTTGAAACCAGAAGGAAGGCCACTAAAAAGAGCAGTGCTTAAATTAAGATGTTTTACTATTAATTCTTTCTGTGTTCTGTTTTGAAATTTCAGTTTCTGTCCTGGAATGAAATGCAATTTCAAAATGCAGGGAATTCCCATAGAAGATGAACATTATCTTTTAACTGTCAGTGCTGCCACTGTTCTTCTAATGGACAGTATAATTTTGGATACTGTCATTATAAATAGCACACATTTTCTGCTTATGCTAAATGTTTGTAAAACCCTCATAAAGTCAAAAGCACAGCTGGAGATGAAGACATTTAATTATATTTTTACAAAAAATCGAGCATTCTTTATCACAGCTGAAGAAAATCTTAATCCTTACTAAAGGGTTTTGCAAACTTTCGTCTAGAAAGAGCCATTTAAGAAAGTACTCTTGGTTTGCTTTTTGCCCTGTGTTGTTTATTTTGAGGGTTTGTACTTAGGTCTTGTTTCCTGTATTTCTGGACATGCTGTGTTAAGCCAGCTTAATTTAAAATGGCAAACAGCATTAGTATAAAATAACCCTTTTCTTAGGCTTAGCAACATGCTACTTTGTTGATCTACTCTCAGTTACCCCCCACCAAACACTTCAGGCCCTTGATTTCATTTCCGTCATGAAATGCCTTTAAGGCTGTTTTGCAGCTCTGTGCTTGGTTTCTCTATGCCGATTTTCAGATGCTGTCACTGACTTTGTCAGCAAATGTCAAGGTTTTTTGTCTGATTTGTGGTGTTGCCTGTCTGCCCATTACTAACATTGGTCTTTTTATAGTTTTCCATCCATCAGCAATCTGAATTTGGTATGTAATAAAATTTTAGCATTTAGTGTGCAAAGTCTCCTTATATATTTTCCAGTTACATATTGTTAAATTTCCACACAATCAGTACAGTAAGGAATTCCCCACGTATGCATCATCGTTAACATGATGGATAACAGGCAGCGATGGATAACAACAATGTATTTCTTCACATTTTTCATTCTATAGTGTTATTAATATTCTAGAGCTGAGATTTTCCCTCCATGTATTAATGTTAGAAACTTGGTTATAATTAATGAGTTCTTCCTTAAAAAGTACACAAATCTGTGTAAAATTGCAATTAAGTAAAGTCCGGTGAGGTAGGAAGAGATTTTATTCAGGTGCTTTGTTGTACTTGATATCCATATAATTCAAGTACCTAATAAGGAGGTGGAAGAAGAAATCCGTATCTTTAAGTAAAAAAGAATTTTTCTAAAAACTGAAGTAGTTTAAAGACATCAGCGCACATCTTGTTAGGCAGACAAGAAATATAATGGGGAGTATTTACAGAGATTGTGGAAATACAGTTGTTCTGGTTGAGATGGGGTTAATTCTGTCAGTGGCACTGATATCCTATTACAACCTAAGCCATGCCAACTGGTAGCCAGGAGCTGACCTGGAGGTGATGGGGGGAAGTGGCAGGAGGGGGTTGCTTGTGGTGGTGGCCACATGCGTGCATCCAGAATGGAAGGCAGCTGTATCACATCTGTACATTTCCCCACTCCTGTTACTGCCAGTTTGTCATGTTGTCATTATTGCTTTATTAAACTTTGCTTTTTGCCTTTGTTTCAACCCATAAGCATTTGGTTTTCTTTTTCCCTCTTGAGTCTGCTCTATCTTCTCTCTGAGGTCAAACCACGACAACAAGGAAGTGTTGAATTGATTTTGGTTAGGAAAATAAACTATGGTCAGAAACAAAGCTATGAACCATTTCTAGACCGGTGTATGTGTCAAGCCAGAGAGAAGATATTTAAAGGAAAACACTGTGATAATCTAAGGAAAAGCTACGATGGCTACCTATATGGTTTAGATGACAGCACAGAGTCTCAGAATCTCCACAAATACCTTTAGACTGTATCTCAGGAATCTTTTGGGGGAGACTGTTTATTAGTCCATAGCTCCCTTTTTTAATATGTACAGATCTTAGGTACCTAGTGAAAATGATTCAGCTTAGTTCACAGACTATGGACTTTTTTTGAGTGATTATACTTTTGAGCATCCTGCTTGAGCCTCAGGGGCTTAATAAAGACTCATAAAAGCATCCCTTCCTTTCAAGGACTATGGAAATTCTTGATTTGGATCCCACTAGGAAATGTATAATCAGAGCATGATGGGAGATCAGCCTCGAGACTCCTTGTAAACAAGGAAATAAATCCCTTACTTTGGAAAGTACTCAAAATCAGAATCTCAAAAGGCACCAACACAACTGTTTAGATAATCTGTAAGAAAGAAGTAGTTGAGCCAGCTAGAGGAAATTTTTAATGAATTGCATTGTTGAGGAAGAATTCCATTGCTATATGCTATATTCCATATTTACATATTAGCACCAAGAGCCTATCTCTCGAAATTAAGTTAATAAACTGAATGGACCATAAAAAATCCATATGGCTTTATGACAAATTCTACTATCCTTCCAGATATTTTAAAATATTTTAGACTATTTCAGAAGTAACAGAGGATAAAAGGATGTACAGCAACTATAGAAATTATTTGCCTATTTCTCTGTGCTGCTATTTGTGCCCTCGTATTCTTTTTTTTATGAAAAACAGGTTAACTTCATAAGTCAAAACCCCTGAGTGATAGGAGTTTCTGTCCCCACATTCGCTTCCTGTTTGGGATACAAAAAGATTGCTGTGAATAACAGTTACAATTCTTGTCTAAAAGAGAAGATAGGCAGGATTAAGTAATACTGTTTTGCACAGGCACTGAGTGACATCTTTTCACAACAGCCGTGTAAGATTTATAATGATGAGATGCATGACCTTAGCTGTGAGGGCATCTGAGTGGCAAAGGAGCAGTTACAGTAGGAAAGAACTTGGGAGAGAGGAGAGGAGAGGAGAGGAGAGGAGGGTGCCTCTTGGTGTGCTGAGTATCATGTATATGATGATGAACATGAATTACCATGTATAACTATCATGAATGAGAAGAAATACTCATTCTGCTTTTTGTACTCTGCCTAAATGTGATGAATCAATGAGCAGCATAAATTCAATGGAACAGCAGTTTATTGATTCTCCCAGATGTTGTACTTACTTATCTTTTTACTGCTCCTCACTGAGAAATAATATTAAGCTGTTATGGATGTGCAGAATGTGCAAGAGGAGGGAAGATTGTGCCTGCGAAGGTATAGCATTTTCTCTGACTTGAAGAATTTTTGCAGAGCATTTGTTTTGCATTTAGATGCTCTGTATGAGGAAGAAGTATGAAAAATATGAGGGAAATCTCTTGAGCTGAGGATAGTGGAGGGAAGCTATACCTGTGTAATAATTTCTACTGTTAAATAGCCCTCAAGGAGTTGATTAACAATGAAGGAGGAAGAAGCATTGTTCCAGTGCGAGGAAACAAGATGAGCTGGAAAAAAATTATTGAAACAGTTAAGATGAATTAAAAAAAGTAGAAATCTGGCATTGTTATGATTTCAGCTTCTATTAGTAGAAAAACTTATAATATGTAAGAGTACTTTGTTGCACAGGCAACATATCTTCTCAAATCTGTTGCAAAAAAGGGATTAGATAAATACAAAAAGAGATACAAAAGGGAATGGATTGGGATATACTCTCTATCAGTCCTACTTAGCATTGTATTTGTGGTTTCTAGAGGTGTGCAGAAGCTATCATTGCTAGGCTTGCAGGCTGCCCCCAAATAAAACCTCTTCCTGGCTCTGGAGACTTAGAGAAACTTGGATTAGATGGATGTTGATCTACTTCAGTGTTCTTTCTTGTGTTTTAAAATGTAGTTTGCACTCAAACATGCAGAGTTGTTTTCTAGAATACAGATTGAAAACCACAATAGTTCTTCATATAAGGAATACTGTCAGGAACTTTTGGCTGATAATTGACAATTTTTATTGTCATTCTTTCCATTTGGCGCCATGCTTCCTGAGAACAACATACTTGGACCAGTGTTAGAGCTGGATTTTCTATAAAGTAGTGCAGGATGGGGCATCCTCTCCTGCAGTGAATCAGGCTCATATTCTTTCAAGGAACAGAATATTGGAACTGACCTTAGGTCTCCTGTAGGAATCGTGGGCGAGGGGACTAGTAGTTCTTCCTGCCACCTCTGGTATTCTCTAATTTCACAAAATTCCATTCAGGGAGATGAAGAACCTCTCAGGCTCTTGTCTTCTTTTCCAAGGAGCTTGTGCAGTGCCTGAGCAATCCTAGCTTGTTTCTTAATCCAACAGACTTGCCTGAATTCCTCCTACAGAATGCAGATGTATGAATGCTTAACTGCTCTTTGAGGTCAGGGTCTCCAGATGGTATCTGTTAGGGGGTAATAGGGTCCCAATGTGCATTGCTTTGTGATCTGTGGCTACACGTTGTCTGCATACTAAGCCAGAACGTGCTTCAGCAAATGTCTGTTTAAAGATTTATGGTTGGAATTAAAAGCATTAGAAAGCAAATATTTTCTTAAAAGCTAAGTTCCAGTAGAACCTTCTGCCAGTAGAGAATTAATACAGTTTATCTAGATGTCACTTTCCTTGATAAGTCTCAGAGTGCCAGGCAAAATCAGAAGAAAAGAAGCATTCCATTCTTAAGAGGTCTTTCTGAGACTTGTTATGTACATAACCACTTCCATTAAGACTCAAAGACTGGAGTACTCTAAAATAGGTAACTGCACAGACCTAGGAGCAAATCTGCTTGCCTTTGAATAAGGACACATTCACTGTTGCGTTGTGTTTCATGCACTGGCTGCATGAAATATTTCATGTTTGATGCAGTTTTGATACAGTGTAGACACACAGCAGCCCCCTTAGTGACAAAAATCTCACAAACACAGATCTTCATAAGTGTCCATTGTTCCAGTTCGCATACACTGTCCCTGTCTGTCCTGTAACACTGAGTGTTATTTACTTGGAAGCTGTACTACAGTGTTCCCACTTAAAGACTGAATTCAGAAAAAGAAGTTACAGCACTGTCTCTGTCTGGTGAGAAGAAACAGGCTGCAAACAGAAGAGCTCTTTTCCCTCACTGGTTGTTCAGTTGAAGAGACCAAGATTCTTGAAAATAATAGTGATGATTGTATTTATTTCTCCTTTTGGGATATCAAACATCATTAGATTTTGGTGATCCAGATACCACAGTGATGGTGCCAAAGTAAACAATCATCATAGCATTGGTAAATAACATGAGCAGATAACCTGGAGACTAACATCTCTTGGAGCTTGGTACTGTAGCAAAGGTGGTATGTAACTTATCCTTCCTCACTATCTGAGGTTTCACTTTTTATAGGATTGAATCATTAAAAGATGTGGATCTCCAGAAACTGCTTTTCAGGACTTCCAAGGAGTTGGATATCATTCCATTAGCAGTATATACCCCAAAATGGTTTAGAATGCCTTATGGAAAGGTTAGTGTGAGAAGGATTGACAGCTTGTGCATAGGTTGCAAGTTCTGTGTAGCTGGAAGAGAGAATGAGAAGGGATATTTAAGGAAGTTTATTGAGGCAGATTGTACAGGAATGATGTATTACTTTTACAGCTGGATTTGGAGGAGAATGGGGAATGGTGGATTCTGTAGCAAGGAGAGGTCATCCATCTGAAAGCAGTTTTGTAAGAGGTGAGAAGCTGAGAAAACCATGGGTAGAGGCTTGTGCAAACAAGAGAAGAGGGTTGTTGAAAAGCTGGAATGATTTGAGGTTTCTGTTTAAGTAGTTTGGTGTAGGGAAGAAATAGTAGGAGAACTGAAGAATGGAAGATGAGTCAGATTTTTGTCCTCACATAGTGCTGGGGGAAGGGCAGGGCAGTGGCTAACAATTTAGAGGCTTGGTACTCTAATTCAGAGAGGCTAATGCTTCCCTCCTACTATTCCTTAAATGCTTCCATAATGCTCTATCCTTCATTGTGGAGTATGGTGTGGAAGAGGCAGAATTTTAAAAAAAAGGAGTTTTATCTTTTTTTAACTGCCAATCAAAACTGGCTATTTGGTTTAGCCACAGTTTATTTCAGGGAAAAAATATTTTCCAGTCTAATCCAGACAAAGGCTATATGATGCCTCATAAAGAGCAGTGAATCTTTACTGGGATGTAGTGTAAGCTGAGAAAATGTAAGAGAAATTTGCAGGTAAGGAGAGAAGGAAAAGAGTTGGTTTCCTTGGAGCCAGAAATTAATACGTGTCTTCTTCTTGGTAGCAGGGTTTTTTTACTTCTGCCTGGTTTTGTAGTAGCAAACTGATTTTCTCCTTACATGTTATCTAGGAATGTATGGACTTAAGATTTCTTCAGTTTATTTGATCTCTGTTTCTATATTTATTTGCCTTCAAAATAAATATTTGAAAATCCCCATCTCTAATGAGCTGGCTGGCCTGAAAGAATGAAGTTTAGATGGTACAGTGTTGTAGATTGCCTGAGAATACAGTTGCTGAGTATTTATATCTCCATGTAGAAGAGTCATTCAGATTTTATTCCAGTGTACCCATTCTTGGGCCGTAGTCTTCAACCCTATTCCTACAGAACAATCCTATGTGCTTGTACATTCCTTTCTGTAAGGAGGGGTATTCTGATTATTCTGTCTGTAATAGTCTCATTTTTAGTTTCATCCAGTGGTGTTCTGTGCTTCATAAAATAATATGTAGTGCCTGAATTATATCATGCCTCCCATGTAAGCTTCATTTTTCCTTCACTGGTTTTTCTCATAAATGATGAATCAAACTTTGTTTTTTCCTGAGGTCCCTTAAGTAATGTAAGTTTCCTTACATTTTAGAGATGCCAAGGGTGCTTTTGGTTGATCTGTCTGATGCTCTGGGTTCTCATTAGTGGCAGTATGACAGAGAACTATTCCATCCTGTCCAATAATCTCTCCCCCTATTTAGTGAGATAAATCAAATCGTAGTCCATTCCTTTTCTTGTACTACCTAGGCTGCTTTTTTCTCTGCTGTGCTGCAGTATCTGAAATGCTCCCTTGTCAGGTTTTCAAATAATGTCAGGGAGGCTGCTCCTTTTAACTGCAACAATTCTCTCCCCTATTTCAGCCAAGTTACCGAGCCATTTCTCTATATTGCCTAAGATATTTTTCTTCCTCTTTAGCTATGCTTTGCTGTCTCACTGAAGACAACGAAGTGTTTTCAGTGCTCTGTTCAAAGAAATGAAACATACTGGCTTTTTGAATGTAACCTACATATTACCATGATTTCTCTGGTGGGCTAAGTATTGGGGAGATGGAGCCAAAAATACCTTGCTTAGCAAAATTGTTCTGCTGAGTTGATCTAAATGCATTGCTGGATTGGGCCACATGGTGCTTCCTGTCTCTGAGATGAGCCTTTATAGAATCATAGAATAGTTTGGGTTGGAAGGGACCTTAAAGATCATCGAGTTCCAACCCCCCTGCCATAGGCAGGGACACCTCCCACTAGACCAGGCTGCCCAGTGCCCTGTCCAGCCTAGTCTTGAACACCTCCAGAGAGGGGGCATCCACAACCTCTCTGGGCAACCTGTTCCAGTATTTCACCACCCTCACTGTAAAGAATTTCTTTCTTATGTCTAGTCTAAATCTATCCCCCTCTAATTCATATCCATTGTTTCTAGTCCTCCCATCCGATATTATGTTAAAAATTCCTTCCCCTGCCTTTTTGTAGGACCCCCTCAGGTACTGATAAGTTACTATGAGGTCCCCTCTGAGTCTTCTCTTCTCCAGGCTGAACAACCCCAACACCTTCAGCCTGTCCTCATAGGGCAGTTGCTCCAACCCTTTGATCATCTTCGTGGCCCTTCTCTGGACCCTCTCCAATAGCTCAATGTCCTTCCTGTGTTGAGGGCTCCAGAACTGGACGCAATACTCCAGGTGGGGTCTCACCAGTGCCGAGTAGAGGGGTAAAATCACCTCTCTTGACCTGCTGGTCACACTCCTCTTGATGCAACCCAGGATTTGGTTGGCCTTCTTGGCTGCGAGTGCACACTGCTGGCTCATGTTGAGTTTGTCATCAACTGACACACCCAAGTCTTTCTCTACGGAGCTGCACTCAAGCCACTCTCCACCCAGCCTGTATCTGTGCTTGGGATTGCTTCAGCCCAGGTGCAGGACCTTGCACTTGGCCTTGTTGAACTTCATGAGGTTGGCTTGGGCCCATCTCTCAAGCCTGTCAAGGTCCCTCTGGATGGCATCCCTTCCTTCAGGTGTATCAACTGCACCACACAGCTTGGTGTCATCTGCAAATTTGCTGAGGGTGCACTCGATACCACTATCCATATCTCCTACGAAGATGTTAAATAGCACTGGTCCCAGTACTGATCCTTGGGGAACACCACTCGTCACTGGTTTCCACTTGGACAATGAGCCATTGACTGCAACTCTTTGAGTTGTCAGGTTCTTAATGGTGGTAGTGGAGTTTTGTTTGCTTTCGTCTGTATGTCCCACTTAAGATAATAAATTTGGTCTTATGTGCTTTTCCTGGCTGTAACACTGACTCCCTGTTTGACCTTAAATATCACAATGTATGCCTCCTCACCTATGACATATAAATGGGAAAAATGCTATCCAGACTCAATAGTGTTGTACAGTCAAGTGCTTAAAGGGATAAATATCTGCATCTGAAATGCAGTTACAAGTCTGTAAGGTGTGCAGAAGCAAAAACTGTACTATCATGGTTACTGCAGAGAACAGGCAAAGTGTAAATTGTAAGAGACAAAATTTGGAAAGCGTGCAGGGGAAATGAAATGGACAACTTCCAATAATCATTGCCAAAGATTCAGAGGGTCAGGACTTAAGTAAGAAAACGATCTATATTTTGAGGGGCAGCTTAGCATTGATCTCGAAAGCCCACTTCCGCTGATGCCATGAAAGTCAATATATACTGTCAGGTTAGAAACCAACTGGGACTGAAGTCTTGAAGTATGAGAGGTATGGGTGTATATTAGGTACTGTGCCTGTGCTACTCTTTTTCCTGTTTCTCAGAAGTAGTAAATTATGGAGATGGTGTGTAAAAACTGCCAGTTCTGTTTTATTGTGAGCTGATTTTTGTTTCCACCTTCTGTTTTTTCTCAACCAGTATTTCCCTCTGAAGTCATCTGTGCTTTGATTTGGGAAGACACTAAAACACTACAAGAAATCCCTGACCATTTCAAGGGAGTGGTATGTGGTTTTTTTGAGATGGTGGTGTCTACAGAGAATCTTCATGTACTCTAATGATAGCATCAGTGCAAGGAGACTGGCAGGAATGGGTTTGCTCTGGATGATCTGCTTCTTTCATCTAGTTGCCTCTCTAGAAGGTAAGAACAGATTTTATATAATGCAGCAATTAACAGTTTTCTCTAGAGAAGGGGTAAAAAAAAAAAAAGTATGTTCTCCAATATGCGTATCTAGTCCAAATGAGCACTGGAATTCTATTTGGAATTCAGTCTCATCTCATGAGATGTATAAAGATATTAATAGTGTTTCTAGAGGGACCCTTTTATGAAGGACAATTAGTAAACATTTCTACTAGCTATCTCGGAAGTGATGGTCTCAAAGAATAATTTTTTTTTGTCCAGAGAGTAAGGTGCTTGTTTTTGTTTTGCATGTATTTGATTTTTGTGTTCTTGTTCTGGCGTACTGGTCTTTTGTGAAACAATATCTTGATTCTGTTCTAAGGAACAGCATCCAGTGGGCTGAAATCAGGAATTTTTGTCTCTGCCATCTGAGCAACTTGTTTCATATAATAGATGTGGAGAGAATGATTTGCATTAACATGAAGAGGCAGTTTTGTGTTCAGCCAGCAGAGGAGAGGAGAGAGAAAGCAGTGAAGATAAGATAGAGAAGTGGGCAGGGAAAAAAGAGAGGCCTGGAAAATGGGAAAAAAAAAGATTATAGGAGGGGGAATGATGAGAGCAATAGATAAAATGAGAATTACAGAAGGGAGTTAAGAGAAGGGCAGAGGTACTGTAAACAATCATCTTGTTTGTTCCAAGAAACATCCTTGCAGCTACATGTGCTCAATGAACTGCACAGCTTTGTGGTGAGTGTTCATCTCTTGCATTTGTTAAAGCTTCTGATAAAGGAGAGAAGGGATCAAAGGAAGGCAAGAAATGGAAGGCCTAAAGTAAGGGAAAGGAGAATAGTGCATAATCTAAGAAAAAGAGGATGGAGATGGGGAGAAATTAAATGTTTTTTTCTTGTTAAATAATGCAGAGGTGCTTATTAAGGCATCCCTTCTCTTATTAGGAAGGTAATGCATTGGGGGGACATTCAGAGAGTAAATAATTGGTGTAAGATTGTAAGACAAAGTTTTAAATTTCTGCAACTCTGTCTATTTTAAATTTATTTTATGAAGGATATGTCCCAATGTACATTACTCTGCAAGACTTTCTGAGGCTTTAGATTGGGGAGCATTATTTTTGAGCTTCATGCTGGGAGAAGGATTCCTTAGTGTAACTGGTAGACGAATTGAGGTAGAAAAACAGAGAGAAAATGTCTGTTCTCTGCAAATATTAAGTCAGTCAGTGATGCCAGGAAGAATTTACATTTCTGGAATTCAGTGATCACTCCTGTAAGTTTGTAGAGATAAAAGAATTCAGAAAACACTGTGTGATACGTGTTCACAGATCTCATGGTTGAGTTGCCTGGATTAAAATAGTAAATTTCTGCCTGTAGAGATGAAGCAGTAAAGTTGCCTGTGAGCTGAATTTTGACTCTCAATTCAGAGTCACGGGTGTCCACGCCTTGCATTTCGACTGTACTACATGGTCTTGGGATTGCATGCCAAAACTAATTTCCATCTCAAAGGTAAGTATTTGTTGTTGTGGATAAAAGGCAAAGAAAAATTATGCACAAGGGGAAGGAAAGTCTTATGACAACTGTATAGAAAGCTTTACTTTACTACAATTATTCATAAGGAAATAGAAAAGCCTGTGGCCATCTTGTTGGTAGTATAGATACTAGGAACCTGAACTTCTTGTTTCAGGTTTAAATTGAAAAATACAAGGAATATCCAGTTTGATCTTTGGTTTTTAATAAAGTTTCTTAGTAGTTTTAGATAGTATCTCAAACATGGCTTGCCTCTAACTGAAGTGGATTGACTGAATGGGAAAATCAATCAAGATAATTTTTGTACCAGACATTTATCATGCATTTGAGTTAGATTTAAACAGACTGGATGTAAAATGCTGAGCTTTCTTTGACATTTTGCAAGAGAGGAAAACCAATATTGACAGAACCTTAATATAAGTACTTCAGAAAAGATAGAGAGACAGTAGAGAGAGGAAGAAAAGTAGCCGGAAGTGTTCAAACCATCTTCCTATTCATTATGAGGACAGCAAATACTTTTTATGCAGAATTCTTTTCAGAAAAAAGGAAAGCATCACCCTTTAACAGGACCTAATGAGACTTTCTAACCTTGACACAGAAGCAAAGAAGTTGCAAGCAACTGAAAATATTTCTGTCATTGTTGTTTTTAGTACATAAAAATGAATCATTAGCCTAAACTAATTTTATACGCTGATTTCACTAGGAATGAGCATGTCTGTCCAGAATTTTCCAAACACCATTTATATTAGAACGAGGTCTGCATGGGAGGCATGAGGGAAAACTGTCTTGGAAACAGAAGATACTTGTAGACTTACTCTTTTAGCTTTGTAAAAAGAAACAAGTTTGTACCAAAGATTTCATTAAGATTTCATTTCCCAATGTACATTACTCTGCAAGACTTTCTGAGGCTTTAGATTGGGGAGCATTATTTTTGAGCTTCATGCTGGGAGAAAAAATTAGATATTTTTTGTTTGTTTTTCTCTAAAATGCCTAAAAGAATAAACAGGAATTAAGTTGTGTGTGTGTGTATGTCACCTGTGCTAAAACCGTTTACAAGCTGCAGGCTTGCTCTGGATGCCTAGGGGCCAGTAAGACGGTAGAGGCTATTTATGCTACAGCTAATGCTTTTTATATTCAAAGTTAATTGAAGCTTCAAAGAAAAGGAACAATGTTCTTGTAATGCACAATATCTGACTTTCAGTATGTGCTTTGCTGAATCCTTGGAAGATCCAAGCTCAGTTTTTAAAGTTCATGAAAAAAAATGTAAGCATGAAAACACAGCTAAACTTTTAAAATGATGATGTACTATCATGAAAAGTAACTGGTTTGGTTGCAGTGGCAGTTACATAAGTTCTGTAATCATTAGTGTGTATTCACAGATTGAATCTCTTAAGCTGTAGAAGAATATGAATCATATCTTATTACTAGGAAAGTTGTAGTTATTAATATAATTTGATTCCTTATTCAAAATTGCAACTAAGCGCTTGATCTTTTTTTTTTTTTTTAACTTCCTGATGTCTACATATCCCGACATCAGAAGAAGAATTAGTACAACAGGCTAATCCTGGCAGTGTCCCAAGAACTTTCACGAAAGAATAGGGGAGATAAAGAGAAAAATAATAATTCATAAAACTTAAAAGCTATACTACCTTGCAACTGAGTATTTCAATATCTTCAATCATTTGGCTATCATTTCTGTCTTGCACAGATGGCACATAACTCCTGAGTGAGAATTTCTTCATGTGGATGACAGTGATAGCTTCAGTATTCTGGAAGTGCCAGCATTTTGCTCTGACATAACAAATAGTTAAAAATATTATACTTCACAGTACTCACTACATACATATCTCATTGGCTCCAAATGGCGTTTTTAATATAGAAATATTAATCGTAGCAATCGCCGAGTAGACGAGC
>VZTY01021669.1:0-12409 GCA_013400935.1 Turnix velox
TGATGCAGCCCAGGACTGGGATGTAGAAATACATGTAAATGTGACCAGTTGAAAAGAAACTGCTCAGCTGAAAGAACAATTCAGGGTAGGAACTGAGAGGTCTATGAATGAGTTGGTCACCATTCACAAATTATTTTAAAAAGTAAAGGAAAATAAAACCAGCAGGCACCATCACAGAGATAGCTGATTCTTGTGATTGATTATTGCCCCAAGAGTTCTAGATTCATTTTAATTATGCTAAGAACTTAATTAATCCAATTTGCTGCTCTCCATTCTGCTCACTAACGGAATGTGGGTACCTATGTGCACACACAGGGTTGTGGGAGGGCTGTTGCCCTGCACACACATCACCACTCTACAAATGCACTCTATATCCTTCTCTACCCCTATCTATACCCTCAGGGTATACAATTTGGGTCCCACATTCTCAAAGGGAATGTCACAAACATAGTAAAAAAAAGGCAAAGTCAATCAGTCACTGGTACAGAACAACTTCCATACAGGAAAACCAAGTCAGAGCAGATTTGTTCAGTCTGGTAAAGGGCAAGCAAGGAAGACTAGGAGAGATGTCTATAAAACCATAAATGGCACAGAAAGTTTCATTTGAAACTGGGTCAAGGAATAATAAACAGGTAAAGCAAACCCAAAAGTGGTAAAATAGAGTAGAGCTGGAGACACTGGCCAGAATTCTCCAGGATATTGATAGTAACTTATCAATACCTGAGGGGCTCCTACAGAAAGGCAGGGTAAGGACTTTTTAATAAGATATCTGATGGGAGGACTAGAAACAATGGATGTAAATTGGAAGGGGGGAGATTCAGGCTGGATATAAGAAAGAAATTCTTTACAGTGAGGGTGGTGAAACACTGGAAGAGGTTGCCCAGGGAGGTTGAGGACACCCCCTCTCTGGAGGTGTTCAAGACCAGGTTGGACAAGGCATTGAGCAGCCTGATCTAGTGGGAGGTGTCCCTGCCTATGGCAGCGGGGTTGGAACTTGATGATCTTTGGGGTCCCTTCCAACCCAAACTATTCTATGATTCTATGATTCTAGGAGCAGCCACTGTCCCTACGAGCTATGAGTGCTGCCCAGCTGTGGTCCATAGGGCTTGAGAAGGTGGTCTCAGCTCCTGGGACCTCCCATGCCAGATATCCTCCTCTAAATGCTGCCAATATCCAACTGAGACAGGAAAAGATAAATGAGGAGGTCCTGCAACCCAATGGGTCTGAGATAGGGAGGGTATCTATGGATCCTGTTGAAGACAGGATCCTTGCATCAAACAGCCCTTTGGCCTCACCCAAGATGGTCTTTCTTATGTGAGAAATTAAAAAAAATTAAGTGTGCTTATGATTTACAGCAGGAGAGGAAAACTTTTCTGACTTGCTTATGGAAGTATTGTTAATGCTCAGCTCTGAACAAGCACTGAAAAGCTGTGCATTCCCACATTTTTTCTTAGAGAATGCTGAAATAACCCGCCCCACCATTCCCCACACCCCATGTGCAACAGATGCTCAGTTCCAGGGATGCTCTGAGGACCCTGCAGTTAATTCTAGTGGCATCCCAAGTCATAAAATTAGATTTAGAGACATCCAGTGGAGCACTCCACATCCTACCTAGCAACCCCTGTGGAACAACTTAGCAGCCTGGGATGTGCATGTCTGCCCTCAAATGGAAAAATGTATTCATAAATAAGTCAGAACCCATCACAATTAAGCTACTTTCAGGATTCAAGATCATAATTGAAATCAAAGAGATGATTTACTCTGAAGATTTCAAGTGACATCTGCTGAAATAAAAATACAGTTTGGAAAAAGATTGTAAAAAGATGACTATGATATTACCAATAACTTTTACATCTGTCATTAATTTTCACTTGGTTTTATCTGCTCTCCTAGCCTGCATCCAATTTCACATTGACTTGTGTTTTATTGCAATCCCAATGCGGATCCCATCAACTGAAAAGACTAATAATTGCCTATGAAATGCAGCAAATAGTGAGGATACTGTTTCCCTTTACTTTGCAAACCATAAGGTCTTCAAAACACTGGAAAAAAGGAGCCTCCATAGCCTTCGGACTGCTTCCTTCCAGGAGGCAAGGGGCAACAAATAAGAAAGTATTTAGGGGAAAGAATTGTCTCCTATAACCTGGAAAGGGTTAATTAAGTTACACTTCTTGAAATGGTTGGTGAATGACATTGAAATGGCACAGGAGTGTTTTCTAGCATGGCATAAGCCAGACAAAACTTCCCCCAGTGACTATAATTCAAGGCTACTTTTTAAAGAGCCTTTTAAAGCTCAGCCCTACAGAGAGCTGCTGAAGCCTGTAATAGTATCCCTCACACCTTCCTCCCCTGAAAATCCACCCAACTCCACTGTAGACCCTCAACACCCAAGGGTCCTACCTGTCTTTAAGGAATTTTTAGAAAGTAGATGGCTACCCCGGGCTATTTAAGTACTTTGTAGTAAGACATCAATGGCATGTACAGAGATATTCCTTTGATCATTACACCACTGGGGAAAAAAAAAGAAAAAAACTAAGAAAAACAACCCCTAAATCTTCACGGGATAAATTTACGCTTGGAACTGAGCGACGTAAGAATCATCGTCCTACAAAACCACAACCAGCATCCAATTTAGCCCCTGTGTTCTCGCTCTGAGACTGCCTTTGATATTCCCTGGGATGAAAAATGAACACATTTGACTACAAAGCAGATCTGTGAACAAAGCCTGTTTTCATTTTGGTTCTCCATTGAAGAAGAAGGAATCAAAAGTTAGAGAGGGGGGAAATCAATAGCGAGGCCGATTATTAGCCAAAACCAACGATAAATGAATGAAATTGAGATTTTTCTCTTTTATAATTCCTGGCAGCACATTTCAGAACTTTTCTCTTTTTTTCTTTCTTTACTACTCTGGTTTTCAGTTTGGAATTCAAATGAGAATAAATACAAGGCAGAATTTAAACCACTTTCATTTCCCACACCGAGGATACAGGATCGTTTTCCTTTAGCTGTATAATGAAAAGCAAAAAAAAAAAAAAGAAAAGAGCAGTTACAGGAGTTTTATTTTAAGGGCTGCTCTTGAAGAACGAGAGGATGTGAACATCTGTGAAAAACAAGTGCAGAAAGACGACTGAGATATGCAGATAAATCATTAGTTATATTAAGATATGAAACAGGCACCCAAAGAATGGCATAAAATGTAAATGAACTTTGGGATCTGGTCTCTTAATTTGACAGCTGTTTGACAACTGCAAAATGGAAAACTGACCTCAGACAACTGTGTATAAATGAGACTATTAAGCAGAAGAATTTCACATGGAATGATACAATATACACTGCAGTAACTCCTCGCAGGGGAATAGATAAATGCAGACTGGAATTTTTATTGTCTTTGAAGGTGGTGATGTTAAAAAGACTTGAATTTCACAAAGAGGAGCTGCATGCTACATTATCACAATTAATTCCCCTTTCTGAAATGCCAGGACTGTCACCCACAGCAGCACCCTCACCATAAGCCACAGGGTGAAAAAAAACATCCCATGGAGCAACTCTGGAGATGGAGAAGAAAACATCTTTTGCATCAGGGCTCTGAATCAGAAGCCAGCAAAAGAATACAGGGACTAGGTGATGAGATAACTAATTTGGGGGGGTTTCTTTGGAAATTATGGGTAGTCACGATTACTCATGGAAATATCCATCACCAAAGCAGCACCAGAACAGACACTGCTCCATGGAGAGAGGGGCTTAAGGAAACAGTCTGCAGTTTTGGCCCCTGTGGAGGGACTGTCATGGAAAGATGGCAAAGCAGGAAGAGAGAGACTCCTACCATGCCTGCCTGAAGCATCGTTTAAATCTGATACTCTCTCATCAGTAACAAAGAATTAAACAGAAAACAGGGAGAAAGCCTACTTTTAAATGCAACCAACCATTTCTACTCATAGTTCTGCTCTAGATCCCACTAAAAAGGGCAGATCTTCCAAGAGCATCCCCAAGCACCACTTCTTTGCATCCTCCAGCCACTTGTGATAAATGTATTTCACTCCAGAGCAGTTAAGCACTTGGCTGTTTCTTTTATTTCTCTCTTTGGGATAAATACTTAAAGTCAGTATTGCCTACCTTTGTTTTTAACCACAAAAAAAAACCCAACAGAGGTTGCACAACCTGCAAGGGAAGAGCCAAAAAAACCTCACCCAAGAACTTGCATTGAAATTCAGGCTGGAAAGGAAAGGTTACAGCTCCCAAAGAACAAAAGGTTACCAACAACCACAACAAGAGCAAAGTGACTTTTTGGGGTCAAGGAAAACCAAAGGGTTTTTAGAGATAAAAGCAATTTTCTGTGTTAGCTCCTTTAATTTTCAGTAGCAGTTTGTTGCTGCTGTTTGGGAGGGGCCATTGGGTTTTTTGGTTGCTTGGTTGGTTTTTATTTTTAAATAAAATCTCAGATTTGGTAATATTTCTTAATGTTATTTAATTTGTTAGCAGCTAAAATGAAAAATAAACAATGTAAATCCCATGGGTTTAAAAGCATACATGAGCACCAACAGTAAACCCTACATCACCCAAACCACTTGTAGCAAGAGGTCCTACTGTAAACACACACTGTGTAAAGAACAAGCTCCTTTTGTTCATTTTTAACTTGCCTTCTGCTAAAAGCTCACATTCTTGGTTTCAAGAGACAGCAAACAACCATTCCCCAAACATCTTCTCTCTGCCAGCAGTGCTTTTATAGACCTTCCTCACACTCTGCCTCACCATCACCTACTTAATGCTATTCAAAAAGTAATTATGGCATTGTATTAATAGCACTGATTTATTCTTACATGATCCTGGCAGAAAAACAGCTCAGGGAGTCCAAGATGACTAGTCTCTAGATACCCACAGAGCAGCACAACCACATCTGCATGACGACTTGAAGAAAGTTTGTGCTTTATAGGTTATCCATTTTCTCCCACTCCAGAAGTATTTCTAATAAAATATCTTAAACTCTCCCACCAAAACCTGCCCGGCTCGTAAGCCTCAGCATCACCTCTTGGCCCCACTTCAAAAGAAACTTTAGAAACATCCAGATCAGGAGGGAGTTTAAGTCACCCGTCATCTCGCAGAGGAGGCAGGAATGATTTCCACCAGGAGCAGCCCCCTCTCGGCAGACTTTCATCAAGGATGAGGGATGGGAATCCAACCCCCTCACCTGATTAAGGCTGAAACTCTGCCAGGTGATAGTCTGCATTTGTCCCTTCCAGACACTGATCTGCTCCTTATCCTCCAGACACTGCTCTGCTACTTATCCATCAACTCACAGGGACTTTCCTGGGAGTAAGAAAACCTTCACTGAGCATTGACCTCCTATGATAGGACAAGCTGGAACACAGGAGGTTCCACAGAAATAGAAGAAAAAACTTTCTCACAGTGAGGGTGAGAGAAGAGTGTCCCAGGCTGCTCAGAGAGAGTGTGGGGTGTCCTTCTCTGGACACATTCAAACCCCACCTGGATGCCTTCCTCTGGTCTGGGTGTTCCTGCTCCAGCAGGGGGACTGGACTAGATGATCTCCTGAGGTCCCTTCCAATTCCTGGCATTCTGTGACTCTGTGTGATTTCTGTGAGCAGATACAGCCCAATGCTGTCAGGAATTTGCCCAAAATGATGGTAAAAACACTTTAGGAATGGAGTTTTAACCAGCTCAGATGTGCAAATTCAATATAGCAGAGTCCTCTGCTTCGCCCCAACTTTGTTTTCTATTTCCAATTCACTTCCCTGCCTGACTAAAGCCACTTCAGATAAACAGCTTTATAAAGGCTGCCATTCAAAGATAGCATTTTCCTTTTATTGCCTTTTAAGAAACACACGGGCATTTCAAGTCTTAATGTGTCTTGTAAAAGATTATTATTTTTAAAAGTATCTAATTTCAGAACATAAAACTGAGTTGAGATTCATAACTCTTTCGCCTGCTTTCCAATGCCATCCCCTTTATGACAGTCTCTGAAGTTAAAACGGATTGTCATCGGAGGATCAACATAAATCTTGACTGTAATAAGAAACAAGTCTTAAAAGGAGGATTATGGGGACAGATTTTCATCTCCTCGAAGTCTGGTTTACTTCAAAAATTTACATAATCTATACAGATCCAGGCAGAGTTAGCCTTTAGTGACCTGAGAATACCAAACCTCAGAGATTTGCAAACATGTTTGGTTTAAAGTCAAAGCTGACATTATTAAGCTGCCACAACTCTCCCATTTCCATCAACATGTCCCATTTTATGTCTTGTCCCAGTTTCATGATACTTCCAACCTGCCTCGTGCTTCTTAATCTGGATGATGCACCTAAAGATTTTGATATTGAAAACCAGCGTCCTCCTTCAGTTTCCACACAGATCTCATAAAAACCAGGAGTAATGGATTAGTGCCCAGAGCTGTGGTTTACTCCTTCGTTAAACAGCTTACACTTAGAATCCTCTTAAAAAGTCACTTAGTGAAAAATGGCTATTCGACACTACAAATAAAAATTTTTTAAAAGAATTTACTACAGCTCTCTGTTCATACCAGTGTTACAGTCCCACCAGGGATACTGCTGAGTTTTGGGTACAATTTGAACTGCCATTTCCCACTAGAATCCAAGAAATTGTGGAGCATTATATAGACATAGACTCTACACCTTCCCAAGGACCATGTCACACGCCCATGATTTAAGGGGGGACCTTCCCAAGGACCATGTCAGACACCCATGATTTAAGGGGGGACCTCATAGTAACTTACAAATATCTGAAGGGAGCCTACAGAAAAGCAGAGGAAGGACTTTTTAATAACATATGTGATGGAAGGACTAGAAATAATAGATGTAAATTGGAAGAGGGGAGATTCAGACTGGATATAAGAAAAAAATTCTTTACAATGAGGGTGGTGAAACATGGAAGTGGCTGCCCAGAGAGGTTGTGGATGCCCCCTCCAATCGCTGGAGGTGTTTAAGGCCAGGCTGGATGAGGCACTGAGCAGCCTGATCTAGTGGGAGGTGTCCCTGCCTATAGCAGGGAGGTTGGAACATGATGATCTTGAAGGTCCCTTCCAACTCAAACTATTCTATGATTCTATGAAATCTTAAAAAAATCAAACTGTCAGGAGCTGTAGGTAGAAGTGATCTCTTTAGGACAACTGATAAACACCCCTAGAGTTGCCTCCATTGATATTGTCCACACCATGTATGCTCTTCCAACCATAAATCAGGCCAATCACCTATTGGAATCCTTTTGCATGGTGCAGGCATACCTCCAAGAATCAAGCAACACACCATGCCAGTGCCTAGAGCAACAATCAACCCAATCCATGAGCAGAAACACAGGAAAAAACAGAAGTATTTTATGAGGAAGAATTCTAACTGGCATAAATCAACTCTCAATGATTTCATCATTAGATGTGACATCACTAAACTCTAGGCTGAGGCTAGTAGGTGCCCTCACCAACAAACACAAGCTTGGACAAATCTAAATACTTCCCCTGGCACTTCCAAGGTTGAATTGAGTCACATCCAGAAAGAAGATGGATGGTTAATGCAACTTTTTGCCATTCAAGGCTAAATCTCTCATGACAATAACTATCCTCTTTGATTTCTACAGACTAATCAACTCACTTTTCAATCTTCCATCTAAAAAAGTATGCAATTTGGGGAAGTACTTTGTTTTTCAAAGGCAAACCCTCATGGTTTCACACCCTGTAACTTCACTGACTACAAATTCTGCAGGACACATATAATTACCTCCTCACACTGGAAAATCACTGGAACCTATTGCAATACAGATATTAAATTAAAAAATTCTGTGCTGCTACCACTTATTAGAATGGAAGAATCCTGATCCACAGACTACTTCAAAGACCTGCTATGGTGCCTTCAAAAATTTCATGTTTCAGTGCCACAGCACTGACACAGGAGCAAATCACTGCTATTATATAAGACAGGGAGTTTTGAAAACTGCACCAAACTCACCTATTGGTGCATCACTTCTGTCAGAGCACACTTTATCATACTCTTGGTGACCTGCCACCCTGACAATTCCAGAAGTGCTTCTCTAACAAGCTACCGACAGAGTTTGAAGGAAAAAAATCAAAATAATTATGTCACTCTGGTATCTGTGCCAAACTGCCAGGACAATTACTTTGTAAAGATACTGAAAAAGGAGTTGAAGTCAAAGACAGTGAAAGGAGTTGATGTAATTAAGCACTTCACACTACACTGTCATCAGACTTTCCAGTCAAGTTATTGCAAGGGATACAGAGACACTGACCCAAATATGCAATACATAAAACCATGAGTCAGCAATGTGCTCTTGTCGCCAAGAAGGCCAGTGGCATCCTGGGGTTTATTAGAAGGGGTATGGTCAGTAGGTCAAAAGAAGTTCTCCTCTTCTACTCTGCCCTAGTGAGACCACATCTGGAGTACTGTGTCCAGTTCTGTGTCCTCAATTGAAGAAGAACAAGGAACTGCTGGAGAGAGTCCAGCACAGAGCAACGAAGATGATGAAGGGATTGGAGCATCTCCCTTCTGAGGAAAGGCTGAGGGAGCTGGGTCTCTTTAGCTTGGAGGAGACTGTGGGGTGACCTCATTCATGTCATTAAATATGGAAAGTGAAAGTGTCGGGAGAATGGAGCCAGGCTCCTCTCAGTGACCTCCTATGGTAGGACAAGGGGCAATGGGTGCAAACTGGAACACAGGAGGTTCCACAGAAATAGAAGAAAAATCTTTGTCAGGGTGAGGGTGAGAGAAGAGTGTCCCAGGCTGCCCAGAGAGGATGTGGGGTCTCCCTCTCTGGAGACATTCAAACCCCACCTGGATGCCTTCCTGTGTGACCTGATCTGGGTGTTCCTGCTCTGGAAGGGTACTGGACTAGATGATCTCTTGAGGTCACTTCCAATCCCTGACATTCTGTGATTCTGTGATATGCATATGTTTACATCAGACTCCTGCAGAAACCTGAAATACAGTTACTGTCAATACTGGAGCAAGTAACAAAGACAAAGCAGAGTAAAACTTTGCATTAACAGCAGACAGAGTCATGTAAAATTAAAGAAAGAGGCCTTTACTCTGTTTTACTGCACTTAAAGCCCATCCTGCACTACGAAAACAAAGCAGAATCTGAACTCGTGGCTTATACTCTGCATTTTTTAATAATGGAAATGTGAAGAGAAAAAACCCTAAAAATGATTCAAAAGGCAAGGGATTGTTAGAATGCTCTGGGTTTGTGTTTCAAGGAGCTATTCCCTACAGAAGTGCTATTGGTAGGCTGTTGTTCCAGGGAACCAGGAAATCATTTCCCTTAACCCTTGTGCATCTTGCTTCTCCACAGACCCGTTATTTTCCATCCAGCACACATGGCCCCAGACTGCCTCCTCTGAAACTGTCAAGAGTATAACTCAAGGCAATAAACAGGGTGAATATAAATTAATTTAAATTCCAAAAAGAAAATAACATTTTAACTGATTACCCAATGTGATCAGAATGTAACACTTGCATTGCTGAAGAAATTCTCAGTGATTTGGAACACATCAAAACATGTATTTAAAGAATGACAAAAAAAACCCCCCATCAACTAGTTATCTTCACGTCTCTGAGCTTAGAAAGGCAATACCCCTGTGGATCAAAAGGCCAGATAAATCTTATTAAGTACTAGGTTTTCCCTTTTGTCTAGTGCTCTCTCCACATTCCATCATTTCAGTCCTTTGAAATTCTTTTGTTCTGCCTGTGATCAGGGTTTCCAGGGGAAATCTGGCATTGGATCTGAAGGGAATCCCACACCACAGAAGTATCCCTGACAATTAATCACCGGGCAGATTATTTCTTCCTTTCTCCCCTTCCTCACTAGCCCCAGCTATTTCCATTCCAAAATGCATCCTCTTCAGGATTCATGTATGTGTAGAAGTTACTGCTTCTGAAGTTATAACCTGAAAGTTCCTACCTGTCAGACTGATATTTCAGAATAAAACCAGGAGTTTTCTCTGTATCTGCCCTCAGGTCATATCTATCAGCAAAGAAAGGACAGATTCAGCTGGGGTAAAAGAAAATACAGAGACTTGGAGTATCCTGGCAGTACAGAGGAGCTCCAAAACACAGCTACATCTTCTCCATGAAATCCCCCTCACCTTTTGATCCACTTTCTGGTGTTCAATCAGAAAATGAGCTGCTCATCAAAGAGAAAAAAATATCAGGGAGAGAAAATCTGCACCCAGTATTGCACTGATGCCCCTGTCAGCTAAATAGCAAATCTAATTCTAGGTTTAATAGTGGGACCTACTTATTTTGGACATCTACTGAAAAAAAGTGCATTTATCAGATCAAGATGCATGAAAATGCATAAAGGATATAACATTAAATATTATTTTTTAGCCACTCTTTATAGGTTTTTCTTACATTTTGTATAAATTAAAACCCAACGTAGGAATCAAAACATTTTGATTTAAACTCCTCCAAAATCTGGAGCTTTCTGCTAATCAAAAATGCTGTAAAGGGAGGCAAAGTAGGAAAAAAAAGGCTGCTGGTTTATTTATTTTCCTTGCTTTTGTTGAGCATCACACTTTGGTGGCTGAGGTCTAAATCTCCTCCCTCTAGGGCTATGGGAAAGTCATCCACTCTCTTTTGAAGACTCCTCATGTGCAGTCCTCACACAATATGCATATCAGGAAAGGGAATTTCTTTCATTAATTTATAGTGTTTTTCTAAGATCCTTTATCAAGTTTCAGTTGCAGGTCAAATAATTCATGCCTGGCACAGATAATCTCTGCATTTAAAATTTATTGGTTCTTCAGAGTTTGGTTCTCATTAATGCTCATCATCTTCCCTGCTGGTGAAATACACCCTCCCAAGCTGAGCTTTTCCTGCTTGGTATCAAGGATTCCTACTTAATCTAACTGTTGCAATTATGAATAATCCAACAGAGCTGTAAGTTATGATCTTCAATGACCACTAATGAAGGTTGCCTTGCTGTTAAAATATCAAAGCAGCATATATCAGCACACTTTGGAGCACAGGATAGACTTCCAGTGTTGCACTTCTCTTGTATTTATGACACACTGTAAATTACATGACAGGCTGCCTCCAGCACTGATGGTCCCACACGCCAGAGCTGAACACCAGGTTTTAATAACCACTCCTGACAATCTTTTGATCGCCGAGGGGGGCAGATGAAAGGCCAGGGCCGCCTGCTGCAGGCAATCTGCTCCGTCAAAACAGAGGGGACTTCAGAGGGAGACAGAGATGCATCAGGTGTTAATCCCAGCTGAAGAGCCGGGAGTGCGGCTGATGAACACGCTCCCACTCACAAAAAAAGGGAGAAGAGCCCACCAGGATGCACGTGGGAAGGGGAAGGTACCATTAAAGGCATGAAATAGTTTTGATTTGGAAACCCAAAACCTTGGAAAGTCATTTAGTGAATCACTTTAATCACTCAACAATTTTTTCAAGCACACCATACAGACTAGATATTGTTTTAAAACAAGTTGCCTCATTCAAACACAGCAATGTAATAAACTGCTAAGAAGAAGGAAAAATCATCCATTTTCCAAGCTTTCAGAAAATGAACAAGGCAGAATTTGGAGGTGATTACTTGGGAAAACCTGGTGGAAAGTGTTGGTGAGCTGGATGGTCTGACAGAAGTCACCTCCTCCAACCTGAATTACAGCATATCAATAACATTGCTATCAGAATAAAACATTCTCACCTTCAGACATTCAATAAAACACATATTTAGCAGGAAAAGTTCAGGTATGATAAGATAACACCAAAAAAATGCTGTGTTTGGGGAAATATAACAAGAGCTGTTGCCATTTTCTATTTTATATTGAATTTCTTCTCTGGGAAATACAGAGGAGAGACTCTGCCAGCACAGAGACAATCAATGGATTAGAAGCTGGGGGAGATGCCTCTCTATTTTGACTTTATTAAGCCCGGTGCCCACCATGGCAGTGTCCAGTTGACAATTGCAGATTCTCCTGATACAAAAGACCACAGCCAAGATGCCAGGGCTGGCAACTGAATTTCAATCAGTTGTTTTAACACTAAACCCAGCCTTCCCATCCTTGAACAACTACACATCTAAGGGATGATCACTGTCAAGAAAGGATGGTATGAAGAGCAAAACACAGCCATCAGATTAGAGTCCAGAGTAACAGGGGCATTCCCTGGTCTTGCATTTGTTCTCTTCTTCATATTAACATAGAATCATGGAATGTTTTGGGTTGGAAGGGACCTTAAAGATGATCTAGTTCCAAACCCCCTGCCACGGGCAGGGGCACCTCCCACTAGAATAGGTTGCTCATCCAGCCTGGCCTTAAACATCTCCAGGGATTGAGGGGGCATCCACAGCCTTTCTGAGAAACCTCTTCCAGTGTCTCATATCCCTCACAATAAAGAACCTCCTTAACTCCAGCCTAAATCTC
>VZTY01021692.1:0-31530 GCA_013400935.1 Turnix velox
TATTCTATGATTCTATAATGCAAGGGCTAGACCCACCTCTGATATGAGGACTGGCTGAGAATGCTGGGGATGTTGAGGCTGGAGAAGAGAAGCTGCACCTGGGGAGACCTCACAGTGGCCTCCCAGTGCCTGAAGGGGCTACAGAAGAGCTGGGGAGGGGCTGTTTGCCAGGGCATGGAGGCACTGGATGAGGGGCAGAGGTTTGAAATTAGAGCAGGGCTGGGTTAGGTAAGACATGAAGAAGAAGCCTTTCCCCATGAGGGTGGTGAGACAATGGAACAGGTTGCCCAGAGAGGTGATGAAGCCTCCATTTCTGGAGACATTCAAGACCAGGCTTGGTGAGGCTCTGAGCAACCTGATCTAGTGCAGGATGTCCCTGTTCACCTCGGGACTTGGACTAGATAGGCTTTGAAGATCCCTTCCAACAGAACTCATTCTGTGATCCTGAAGACAAAGAAAGCTGAATGACAAGAGGAAGCCAAGCAAGTTGTGTCAGACAACAAGGACCCCAAAAGGCTCGTTGCAAAACACAGACTGTGCTGTGCAAATCCCTCACTATAACACTCACCTAAAAAATGAGTGTGCAGTAAGTTAAGGGCTGAATTTAAGTGAAAACATGTTTCATTTGAAGTATTCCCACAGGTGAGTTATATTTACACCTGAAATGTGGCTGTCTCCTGTGTGCTGGCCTGTGCTCCTTCCAAAGTCCACAGGGACATGTCTGTGAGCCCATGATTCCTCTCATCTGAGATCCAAAGCATATCTCCAAGTTGAGCTGTAGATATGTGGACATCCATCTTTCTCCCTGTTGACTCTAAAAGGCCTCCAAAACTTGGAGGAAATACCTTATTTATTTTTCATACTGAGAAACTAGGGGAAGGAAGAGGAGGAGCTCCCTGAAGAGCGAAGTGATTCTTGTAGGATAAGATAATAGTGAGCAGGACGTTTTTCCCATGTAGAGAAGGCCTTTTTTTTCTCCTCTCTATTCCCTGTTTTACTCTCCATCTGCTTTCCCCCTTCAGTGCTGTGGTAAGGAGTCGTCCAGATGGTGCTGACACACTGCAGTGTCTGCAGTCCAGATGCAAAGGCTGTCCCTTGAGGAAGGTGACTCCCTTGGCACCAAGAGCTGAGCTTCCAAACTTACTGGGAAGGCTCTTCTAAAAGAGAAGACCTAGCCTCTGGGCAGCCAGGGAGGAGCAGCCTGAGCAGGAGGTGATGTTATCTGAAATCTCTCTGCAGAATTTAAAAAACTTGGTTTTGACTCCAGATCTTTGTCAGAGACTGAATTATTGGTCATGAAAATCTATTCCTGGGTGAAAATTTAAGCTGTAAGAGGAAGGGGACATCTTTCTGGCACAGACCACATTCAGTGTGCCATACAACACTTGTGCACGTGCTCCCTACAGCCAGGATGACCCTGTCCTCTCCTTAGCCCTACTCTCCAGACCATGGGCACAACCTGCTGACTGAAGGAGATCTCACTGACACACAGCTGATGACAGAACCATTGGTCCACCAGAGCTACTGTCAAATTCCTTTGAGATCCTTCTTCCAGCCACCACCAGTCCACAACTATCTCAGAGCTTGGGAAGCTGATGCTGTCTGAGACAGTAATTCCCTGCTCACTGCAGGGGGGTTGGACTAGATGGCTTTTGAAGGTCCCTTCCAACTCAACACATTGTATGATTCTGTAATTCCAGCTGTTTTCTTTGTGCAAAGCATTTGAAAATTGGTGTGCTGGTGGCCAGTGACACTTGACTTCCTTACACCTTGTGTCTTATGACACCAATTCAGTGCTGTGAAAAAGCATTGTGCACACAAGCAAGGTGTGAAGTGTCTGTCAGCCAAGCACTCTTAGATGAAGTGGCCAACAGCTAAATTGGGGACAACTTTCTACCTTCCAGCTTCCTTTACGTGGCTCTTTTCTGAGGCATCTCCCTTTGGAGGAAAAGCTACATCTCTCCAAAACCAGGCTGTGGAAATGATTCACCAAAACTTTTTTTCACAGCTGGATCAGTCCCACATTTTAGTTGCCTGTCAGAATGCACCAGCAATGGGCAAAGTAGATGAAAAACAAGTTTGAAGCTGCACTTGTTGAATTAAGCATTAGAATTAAGTTGAATTAAGTCTTAGAAAAGTGAGGCTGCATGGGTGGCTGCAGGCTGAACTCAATAAGGGGTGCACACAATGTGGTGGACTGTTGGAGCAGCCACGAGGATGATCAAAGGGCCAGAGCAACTGCCTTATGAGGACAGGCTGAAGGAGTTGGGGTTGTTCAGCCTGAAGAGAAGGCTCAGGGGGGACCTCACAGTAGCTTATCAACACCTGAAGGGGGCTACAGAAAGGCTGGGGTAGGACTTTTGAATAGGATATGTGATGTGAGGACTACAAATAATGGGTGTAAATTAGAAGAAGAGAGATTCAGGCTGGATATAAGAAAGAAATTCTTCACTCTGAGGGTGGAGAGACACTGGAAGAGGTTACCCATAGAGGTTGTGGATGTCCTGGAGGTGTTTAAGGCCAGGCTAGATGAGGCACTGAGCAACCTGGTGTAGTGAGAGGTTTCCCTGCCCATGGCAGGGGGGTTGGAACTCGATGATCTTTAAGGTCCCTTCCAACCCAAACTATTCTATGATTCTATGCCTGACATAAATGCAGATATTTCAGCTGTAAACATGCTGTATGGGTCCTGATCCAGGGATTCATCACAGTTCATGCCATACAAAGCCATCCTAATCCATTACAGGAGCATGGCAAAGAAGTGCCCATTAGATGGTAAGTTCCTGTCTCCAGTAGATGATCTTGGACCTTGTGTCCTTGACCATCTACCTGGCCAAGAGCATGAGTCTGGGGATAACAGACTTGGCAGCACCAGGCATTAGGTATGACATGGAAAATTTTTTTTCCAAGGATTATACTGCAGTAAACATTTGGATAGAAATGTTAAATCGATGTCCTTGGAGGGAAGGGGCTGCCCTGCATCTGAGCCAACATCTGTTACACTGGCTGGAGGTACAAAAGCCAAGAGTGGGCTCTGGCAGCCTGCAAAAAAGGGGACAGGAGCCTCTGAGGCCAGCCCTCAACACCCTCACCATCTGAGATGCCCCCAGGGACCAAAGCAGGCAGCACTTTCATCTGCATCTGAAGGAGAAAACCCATCACCAGGATAAGCAGGAGCACAACTCACAAGGGCTAATGTAATTGCTTTGCCTTTTCCACCAAGGAAAGTTCATTGAAAGTCTGATCTCATCTCTCCCTCCTCCTCCCAAATCTTTCCCGGGAGGGATGTCTGCAGCCCTTCCATCCAGGAACCAGAGTCCTCCAGTGTGATGGTGTCCCTCCAAAACACTCAGCCTGTGCCAAGCCCCAGATTTGCTGTTCCACTGGAGGAGGGAGGACTCTGCAGAGTCACTGCCTGTGGGCTGAGAGCATCAATGTGAGGAGACCCTTGAGCATCCAGAAGGAAGCAGGGTGCAAGAGAGTTTCTGCTAGAGCTGTTGGCCAGACTAAAGGGATTACACTGTGGATGGATGGCTCTGTGACATGTGTCAGTCCCAAAAAGCATCTCCTTGACTTGCCAGGGTGCAGGTTACCCCCAGGATCTCTGCACACACCAGCTGCACAGACTGGAAAAAATAATTTTCTATGAGTAGCTGGAGAACACAGCCCACCCAGCATCCACTGACCGGCTCTTCTTGCTTAAAATGTCACTGGGTTTTCTGGCAGTTAAGCATTTTGATCAGCCTTATTTGCTCTGAAAGGCAACAGCAGTGACTCACCATGATTTGGGAATCTCTCTTGCCAGTCTCTGCCTGCACACACACAGCTGATAAGGGTCACTGTTTCCTCACACCCTGCTCCTCTGCCCTCACAGCTTGGCCAGTACCTGCCAGCCTTTCCCCTCACACACACTCACCCCCCCCAATCAGTGGGATGGGTGTGAGGGATGACTGTGGGGGAAACATCCCTTTGCAAAACTGCCTCTTGGCAAAGCAAAACACACTAATATCAGAAACAGTTTTCATTTCCCAGCAGCCCTCCTCTGCAGGGGAAGATTTCCTAAGAAAAAGCTGTGGATCAGTCCCAGGGGCTCTGGGAGATGGATGGGGAAAAGTGTGGATGGTGGTGCCTGATCAAGTGTCCCCTGAGCCCTCCCCAGTCCTGCCATGGTTGGCACCAGCCAAGTGGGACATCCCATAGCCTGCAGCCCACAACAAGAGTCTTTGACTGGTCATAAGGAGTTGGGAGCTGCTTCCAAATTCTTCATCTCAGATTTTAACATTCCTGCCAATTTTTGGTGGCAATTACTAATTTATTTATTAATTTAATAAATTATTAGACTTTATTCATAGAAACTTCTTGTTGTCTGCTCCTAAGAGCTCATTTTTCTATTTACTGGCATTCATAGAAAAGTCTTGTTGTCAGTATAATTTTTATCTTTTTTTTTTTTTAAACTCACCTAACTTTTTACTTCACAACTTTTGGATTTTATATGAGTTATGGTAAAAGGAACTAAAGATTTTCTTTCTTTTTTTTTTTTTAACTTCTGATGCTAATGAATGTCTCCTATGAAGGAGGAGCAGCTACAAGCAGATACGAGATCAAACAGAACTGATCTCCTCAGGAATATATTTGGACTGGAAATCAGAAGGTAGTCCTGAACAAAGCACCAGTTGGGGTCCCGAAACCCACCTGAAGGGGAGAAGAGGTAGGAATAATGGATATAAATTGAAAGAGAGGAGATTCAGGCTGGAGATAAGAAAGAAATTCTTCACTGTGAGGGTGGTGAGACACTGGAAGAGGTTGCCCAGAGAGGTTGTGGATGTCCCCTCAATCCCTGGAGGTGTTTAAGGCCAGGCTGGATGNTGACTGGTCATAAGGAGTTGGGAGCTGCTTCCAAATTCTTCATCTCAGATTTTAACATTCCTGCCAATTTTTGGTGGCAATTACTAATTTATTTATTAATTTAATAAATTATTAGACTTTATTCATAGAAACTTCTTGTTGTCTGCTCCTAAGAGCTCATTTTTCTATTTACTGGCATTCATAGAAAAGTCTTGTTGTCAGTATAATTTTTATCTTTTTTTTTTTTTAAACTCACCTAACTTTTTACTTCACAACTTTTGGATTTTATATGAGTTATGGTAAAAGGAACTAAAGATTTTCTTTCTTTTTTTTTTTTTAACTTCTGATGCTAATGAATGTCTCCTATGAAGGAGGAGCAGCTACAAGCAGATACGAGATCAAACAGAACTGATCTCCTCAGGAATATATTTGGACTGGAAATCAGAAGGTAGTCCTGAACAAAGCACCAGTTGGGGTCCCGAAACCCACCTGAAGGGGAGAAGAGGTAGGAATAATGGATATAAATTGAAAGAGAGGAGATTCAGGCTGGAGATAAGAAAGAAATTCTTCACTGTGAGGGTGGTGAGACACTGGAAGAGGTTGCCCAGAGAGGTTGTGGATGTCCCCTCAATCCCTGGAGGTGTTTAAGGCCAGGCTGGATGAGGCATTGAGCAGCCTGATCTAGGGGGAGGCCCATGGCAAGGGGTTTGGAACTACATGATCTTTAAAGTTCCTTCCAACCCAAAGTATTCTATGATTCTGTGCCTATTTAAGGGGGAGAGGGCAGAAAGATAAGGGACAGTCTATAATGACCTATAATGGCCCCAATGACCCACCACCATGCTTTGGAACCTTAATGAAGTGGGAGAGAGGACCATCACATGGGCACAACTCAACTACAAGGTGACCACCAGCACCTCTCAGTGCTGCTCACTGGGAGCGGATGAGAACAGACTCCCCTGAGCGAGCTTGGGATTTTTTTTTCCCTTTTTTCTTCTCTCCTGGATATTTTACATTCTGCAAGTGAAGCAATGAATCGTGATTCATTAGCTCCTGGCCAGAATGCAAAGCCTGGGTCTGGCAGGAATAAAAGCGGATGATGAAGGTGCTGTGATTTCAGGGAGATGCTCCCTCCCATTCTCACACTGCGGCAGCACCGCTTCCAGCAGCACAGCAAGGATTTGGGAAGTGGAAGGTGGTGAGACCAGTGGGTGGGACACTTTAGCATGGTTTGAACCCATGAACAGTGAATGAACATGGTATCTAAAAAAGAATTTTAGCACAATTGAAAAAAAAAACCAAATTAAAAAATTGCTTTACATCTTTAGCACCCACTCGCTATGTGGAATTACAGCTGTGGAATGCCACAATGATTCAACAGGACATGACAATCCTAAAAATGTATGAGTGGGATTATAGTAACCCTAAGTACTATGTGATCCAGGACACAACTGCTGAGCTGTCTCTGCAGGCAGCAGCTCCCCAGACTTGGAGCCAGGAGCACAGTGTGGACTGAAACATCTGTAGAGTGATGCTCAAGACAGGAGCTTGTGGAATTGCCCATGTTGGAAGGAACTTTTCAGATCATCAAGTCCAACCACCACCCTATCTCAGAGAAAAAACATCCCTAAAACAAACCTCTAAGCATTTGCCAAGAATATAATCTGGGTGCAAGAGAAAGTCTAGAATCATAGAATAGATTGGGTTGGAAGGGACCTTAAAGATCATCAAGTTCCAACCCCCCTGCCATAGGCAGGGACACCTCCCACTACATCAGGCTGCTCAGTGCCTTGTCCAGCCTGGTCTTGAACACCTCCAGAGAGGGGACATCTAGTCTTTCTCTCTTCCCCTTCCCCCTGCTCCCATCTCTCTCTTACTTTGCAGAAGAGCTCCTTTCTCCACTATAACATGAGTTGCTTCCAACTGTGAGGGAAGCAGAGAAGTTGCAGGCTAATGAGGACTGCTCAGGCTGAGATGGGATCAGGCCCACAGCAGTAAGCTGTCAGAACTCATCCTCTACTTCTCTATCATCCTCCTGTGCCTGTGCAATGAGAAGCAGATGGACAGCAGGGCAAATTGCGGTACAGACCCACATCTGTGCTTAGGGGAAAATCCTCATTTCCTTGTCAGTATGGCAAGGCTGGGCTGTAAGGAGCTGAGCTGCAGGGTGCTGTGGAGAGAGAAGATGTCCTCAGGAGGAGGATTCATTGGCTGGAGAACACAGGGAACCCCTAGGAACTCTCTGGGCGTTGGAGGGACCAAGAGTTAGGGCTTTTGTTTTTTGGTATAAATTGGAGTGCAGAACTAATACAAGGGGTACAACAGCTGCTTTCAAGAGGGAATCACAGAATCATAGAATAGTTTGGGTTGGAAGGGACTTTAAGGATCATCGAGTTCCAACCCCCCTGCCATAGGCAGGGACACCTCCCACTAGATCAGGCTGCTCAGTGCCTTGTCCAGCCTGGTCGTGAACACCTCCAGAGAGGAGGCATCCACAGCCTCTCTGGGCAACCTGTTCCAGTGTTTCACTACCCTGGAATGTGGAAGTACAAGTCAATATTCTTTGGGGAAGGAAGTCTGTGGACCAGGATTCAGTGTGCTGAGGAGGATGGGTAAGGGTCTGTGGAAGGTGAGAGAAGAAGATGTGTTGGAGATGGAATAACCTATGAGGTGAGATGCTTCCATATGCACCCTAGCCAAGGATTTCCACTTGGGCTTCCTAGCCATGGCCACCATCCAGTGCCACCAGCAGTTTTTCTGGAGCCAGGGACAAGGTAATCCTGCTGCTGTCCTTCAAAAAGCTGTTACTCACTCTGTGCTGATGGACACGAGGACTCTGCAGCTGCAGTGTCCTATCTGCCATGGCAGAGATGCCAGCAGGTAGAAAAATGAGACCAGTAGTAGATGTGACAATTGTGGCAGATGGCATCTCTTTGGGTAGTTTTGAACAAAGCCCAGTCCTCTGTGAGGTTTGGTGGAGATGCAGCCACCAGCTCAGGAGTGCCCTGATGGAGTCTCAAGCTTCCAAGTCAAAGCAAGTGTTGTGTCATTTTGTGTCCCTGCAGCGTCACAACAAGACACCTGCACCCCTGCAACTGCTTGTAGAGTGGTGATGAGGAGGGGAGGCAACCCCACTATCAGCACCTCCTGTGAAGACAGAACTGGTGCAGGCAGAATCTCCTTGTATCCAAAGGGCAGTGTGTGCTTACAGCCCAGAAGCCAACCCAATCCTGGGCTGCATCAAGAGAAGTGTGTCCAGCAGGTAAAGGGAGGGGATTTTGCCCCTCTACTCAGCTCTGGTGAGACCCCAACTGGAGTTACTGTGTCCAGTTCTGGAGCCCTCAACATAAGAAGGACATTGAGCTGCTGGAGAGGGTCCAGAGGAGGCCATGAAGATGCTGAGAGGGCTGGAGCACCTCCCTTCTGAAGACAGGCTGAAAGAGTTGGGGTTGTTCATCCTGGAGAAGAGAAGACTCATGGGGGACCTCATAGTAGCTTCTTAATACCTGAAGGGGGCTACAGATAGGCTGGGGTAGGACTTCTTAGGGGATGGCAGGACTTTTTAGGGAATGGCAGGACTTGCCTCTTTCTTTACTTCAGTGATGAAATTAAAAGCCCTTTCCATGCTTCACACACTGCATTTGAGAGATACATCCCCTGACTGCCAGCACTGAGGGGTTCTGCTCAAAAACAACCCCCTGGGGCCATTCTTCCCTGCTTTGGAGGGATGGAGGAGGGACAGCTTCTGCAGAGCACAGAGGCATCAATATTTCAAAGCTTCTAATGCAGTATCTCCGTGAACTCTGGCTGCTGCTCTCTGGTGCCTCCCTCTTGCTGGATGAATAATCAGCAGAGAAACCAGACAAGACTCTAGAGCAGAGCCCAGTGACACTGCTCCATCCCCACTGGGAAGTCAATCTTGCAAACTGCTACTGTCAAACAAAATCTTTGCTTGCTCTCTGCTGTAGGGCCAATGTTGCCCATGTTTCCTTGGTACCAGATCCCCTTTATCAGCACAGTATCTAAAGCTCAGCAGTCCCACAGACACCCTTCATGGTCTAGTCACATTTTTTTCCTCAGTTTACACTTTATGTTGTGTATATTCATGTCCCTTCCCACATAAAATACACAAGGCTGTTCTCTTTGACGTCCTGTACACACCTTACTATCTGCCACCTGGGACACAAACCTCTTGTAACTATCTACTGCATGTCTTTAAACTTTATTGCCTCTCCAGACACATCCTCTTCAGATCCCCACATCTCCTGATCTCTTCTTGTTCCTCTTCCACACTATTTTTTCCCTGAATGTGCTTAAGAAGATCCCTCTGAGCAAGTTAAAATTGAAGGTGGTCAAAGCCAAGATATAAAGAGCTGCATTTCTAGCCAAGATTCCTCCAGGACAGAGGCACAAAAGGTTGGTACAGTTCTGTCTTTTGGAGCTAAATTATAAACTTGGTCCTGCTTCGATGGCAGCAGGGAATTGTGTTTCCAGCAGGAGGGTGGACTGTGGGTACCTTGTTCTGTGAATATGGAGACAGGGTAAGTGAACAGATTTGGGAGCATGGCCAACAGCCACCTCCAGGATTGTGGAAACAACCAAGACCTGCTGCACATGTAAAGGATTCTGCCCAGCACAGACAAGAAGGTCCATGCTGGACCAAAACCACTGGGTATGAGCAGGCAGGAGCCAGGCAGCCCTTCACTATGTGCACTCAAGGAATGGGTGCATAGTTATGTCCCCATTACAATCCCATTACAATGTTCCTATTACAATCTGCTCTTTGTAACCATTTTTTTTCCCCTGTCATGTTCTGAAAACCAAAGGGTGCCACCAGCTGCATCCCAAGCCTCTGGTGACCCAGACAAACTTGTTTATCTCGTGGACATAAGGAGATGGACCCTTCTGAGACATTCCTGAGCAAAAGCACTGAGCAACCTGGTCTAGTGGGAGGTGTCCCTGCCTATGGCAGAGGGGTTGGAACTAGATCTTTAAGGTCCCTTCCAACCCAAACTATTCTATGATTTTTCTATAAAGCTCAGGCAGATATTACTTCCATGGATAAAACTGAGCTGCTGCTCAGCCCTGAGCAGAGTTCTCTCCCTTCTTCCTTGCCCTCTTATTTACTAGAACCACTTGACTGAACTTTCAAAGAGGAGGTTGGTAAGTTCCTGACAAAATTCCCCACAGCTCCAGTACTGCCTTGGTGGGGAATGCAGGGATAATGCTGTGAGGGCAATCCCAGCACTCTTCTTACCAACCCAGTTAGGTTTGCAATCAGCACTAGCCATCAGGGCTTCTATCCCTGAGGACAACAAGCCTTGGAGACATAATTTCATACTCTTGCTGTCAGCTGCCTTGCACATTTTATCTTCTCATTACCTCTTTAATGGCATTGCTAGTCACTGACTGATTGAGGAAAATAACTCCTGTGATGGAGATGTTGGTTTTGGGAATAAAGCAGTTAGTAATATTATTTTGCAGCAATGTATATGCTGAATTTCTCTAGCCTGTGCCCAGTAGAGACTGGGAAGGTGAAGATGTCCAGGAAGCTGCTGGTATTCATAGAATAGTTTGGGTTGGAAGGGATCATCTAGTTCCAACCCCCCTGCCATGGGCAGGGACACCTCCCACTAGACTAAGTTGCTCAGTGCCTCATCCAGCCTGGCCTTAAACACCTCCAGGGATTGAGGGGGCATCCACAACCTATCTGCGCAACCTCTTCCAGTGTTTCACCACCTGATCATAAAGAATTTCTTTCTCATATCTAGCCTGAATCTACCCTCTTCCAATTTACATCAATTATTCCTAGTCCTTTCATCACATATCCTATTAAAAGTCCCTCCCCCGCCTTTCTGTAAAGTCATTGTGAGGCAAGTGGCCTCAGAGGAGCAAATATGGGAGAGAAAAGGACTGATCAGAACCAGGCAGCACCTACATACTGAAGACTGAAATGTTAAAGAGGACTCTAGTCTTTTGCGTACTCCCTAGATGCCCTGCTACCCTCCAGTTGTGGCCCCACTGTGACCTCCAAGGAAGAAGTGAGAAGAAATGACTCTAAGAGAAGAACATCAGATACCAATGATTTGGTGAAAGAAGTGAGTATGCAGCTCATGCTACACACAGAAACACCACTCTGTGTGTTTCTGACATTTATCTGCAAACTCACAGTGTTGGAGGGAGCTTATTGTGTTGTTTTCTGGTTTGATTCTCCACTGAGTCTGTACTCAGCCTCATAGTTTCTCTGTTTCTCTGTTGCTTTTCTGCAACTCAAAGAAGCCCCTGCAATTCTGAATAGATTTGTAGCATATTATGGAAGCTGCAGCCCTAGTTGTGGGGTTTTATGAAGTCTTTCTGGCTGGACTCCTCCAGCAGTGCCCAGCTTTCTCCCTCTTACCAAGCAAGAGCACATAGCGTGGGAGGCTGTGGCTACATGATTTGGCAGAGAAGCAGAAAAGTTCTGATTTTAGAGGCACTCAGTTTTCAGAAAAAGTCTCGTCAGCAGACACTTTTTATGGTAAATTTCATGTTGCTGCGAATTCAGCTTCCAAGGAACGTAATTTTAAAGATATTCTGAACAGTGCAGTGCACATCCAAGCCACTAGAACTGTAAAGGCATAAGAAGACTCTTGTTTTTATGTGTGGGGAGTAGGACACCAGCTCATGAAGCTGCTAACATCCCACCATCTGCACAGTCTCTGCCAGCAAGCCACTTGCAAGGAACAATACAAAGGAAAACAGCCTGAAACCTATCTTTGAGCTTCCAAGTCAGTAACCACTGTTTTGTTTAGGATATTTAATGCTGACATTAAAATTCTTTTTCTCACCACCCTCACAGGAAAGAACTTCTTTCTTCTCTCCAGCCTGAATCTCCCCTCTTCCAGTTTGCATCCATTACTCCTAGTCCTGCCATCCTGGACCCTATTAAAAAGTCCTACCCCAGCCTCCTTCAGGTGTTGAGAAGCTACTGTGAGGTCCCCTCTGAGCCTTCTCTTCTCCAGGCTTGCTATCATAGAATGTTTTGGGCTGGATGAGACCTTCAAATGACATCTAGTCAACCCCTCTGCAATTAGCTGATTTCTTGCACTTCATTGGGTTGCTCAGAGCCAAATCCAACTTGACCTGGAATGTATTAAGAGGTTTAGCACATGAACAGTCCAGAAAAAGCTTATGAGACCTGAGTCCTGCAGATGCTTGTCTTGGTCAACATCTAGGCTGCAGTAGGGAGAGCTTGAGAAGTGCTCCTGCCAGGAGGAATATATTCATCTGTTGTATCATCATGTCTCTGAAAAGGGAATTATCTCAGCCTCTCCAGCTTCCTTTTATTTTAAGAGAAAAAAAACATGCTGAATAAAATGAAATACACCAGTAAAGATGCTACTGGCATAGGAGTTCCCTTTAGCTCCACTCAGCCCCAGCTCTCCCAGCTCATTTTGCTCAATTTGCTCCCTACATGTTCTCCATGCCCTGGTGT
Organism: Turnix velox; assembly: GCA_013400935.1. Taxonomy (NCBI): domain Eukaryota; kingdom Metazoa; phylum Chordata; class Aves; order Charadriiformes; family Turnicidae; genus Turnix; species Turnix velox. Next base: position 12,320 of record VZTY01021692.1, read on the forward strand.
GTCTCACTCCCTCAAGTAAGACAGGAGCTATCACAAATCATTACAGCCTGTGCATCTCCACACCCCCCTGCATCCCTCACATGGCTGCTGGCACTGCCTGTCACCCTGCAGGTCTTCAGCCAGGCAAACCCTTTGGATTCCCCTGCTCCCTGGTCATCTCCAGCTGCTGCAGACTAGGGGTGGTGTGACAGCCTGGGGCTGTTCACTGGAGTGGGAAAGGTTGGAGCAGCAAAAAGCATCTCTGCATCCCTAAGCCCTCAGAACAAGGATATGGAACTGCTGGAGAGAGTCCAGAGAAGGGCCATGAGGCTGGAGAACTTCTCCTATGAAGACAGGCTGAGAGAGCTGAGGCTGCTAAGGCTGGAGAAGAGAAGGCTGTGGAGAGATCTCACGGTGGCCACCCAGTGCCTGAAGGGGCTACAGGAAAGCTGGGGAGGGGCTGTTTGTCAGGGCATGGAGACACAGGATGAGGGGCAGTGGTTTAAAACTAGAGCAGAGGCATGAGGAAGAAATTCTTCCCCATGAGGGTGTTGAGACACTGAAAGAGGTTGCCCTGAGAGGTGGTGGATTCCCCATCCCTGGAGACATCCAAGGCCAGGCTTGCTGAGGCTCTGAGCAACCTGATCTAATGCAGGATGTCCCTGTCACTGCAGGGGACTGGACTAGATGGTCTTTAAAGTTCCCTTCCAACCAACAAATTCTATGATTCTATAATCCTGAAAACAAAGTTTTCAGGGCTCAGAGCTGGAGGGTCTGGATGTCTTACCAAGCCTTGTGACCCAGTTCAGGATGGTGCCAACACACTGGTGCAGGAGCTAGGTCTGAATCCCTGGCCAGCACCTCCAGCATGATCTTGCCCATTAACTCTGCATAAACAAACAATCACTTATAACGTCAGGGAAAATAATCTCCCCCGTAATCACTGATTAGAAATGTTTGCTTTTGGCTGGATATTTATAGCCTACAAGAAGTAAATGTCACCCTGGTTGCCTGCATTGCATGGGAGATATTGTTTAATCAGCAGTCACAGCCCCTGGGCTGCTGCTGTTTGGAATGGGAGATGAGAGCTGCTGGGCTTTATTTACCCTTCCTGCTTCTTCTCCTGTTCTTCTCCAAGATGTGGGACGTGGTCTTTCTTATTTGCAGTTGCTCTCAGACCTACAGAGCAAACAGGGATGCCCACTTCCAGGATCTGCATCTCAAATGTAATGACCACAGCTGTCTTTCTCAGTATCCAGCTGTGCTTTATGCTGCATTTTGTGACCATTATGCTGAAGACCACAAGTTGCTTGGCCACAACACTCCAGCATTGTTGTTCTTTTGAAGGGCAATGAGGGGAGAGATATAAAGCACAGTAAGTTCATATTGACTTACTTGAGGTTGAGGAAGTACATCCAGCTTCCCTAATTTGGGGCAGGTAATTTTTCTGGAGGTGTTTAAGGCCAGGCTGGATGAGGCACTGAGCAACCTGGTCTAGTGGGAGGTGTCCCTGCCTATGGCAGGGGAACTAGATGATCTTTAAGGTCCCTTCCAACACAAACCATTCTATAATTCCTCAAGGGAACCCAGTTTAAGCCACCTCAGACTACAGAGGAGAATAGGTTGGACCAGTTTGGAGTTGAGCTCTACAACCCTGTGCTAACAGATGGAATAAGGTGCCTGAGGGAATATGTCTGAAAACCAAACACAAAAGCAGAGGTACCTGAGCTCCTTATGCATCTGAAGAATTCAACAGGACCTACAAGAACAGGAATGAAGGTCCTCTGAAATCTTGGGATAATCCCAGTTTCTAAGAGATCAAGTAGATGCCTGTACTTTGTACTTCAACCTCGTGTGGGATCAGCAGGACATGCTTCTGGGCCTTTTTTTTTCCAACATCCCAGATTTGCTGACCTTGATATTTGTTGAGCACACTGCGAGCTACTCAAGTCCCCCAGCAGCCTCTGAAGACACAGGCTCTTGTTATCTCATCTCTGCAGACAGGGACTTTGTACATTCTCTGACAAACCAAACTCTGGAGCAACAATCTGTCAGGAGGAGTCTGCTTCACCCTCACTCACACCACTGATTTTCTTGCTTCTGTTGGTGCTGCAGAGAAACTGTATTGTAGAGAAGCAAAAAGACACTCAGAAGCTCCCAAAAAAACCAAAGCAATCATTTCTCTTTTTTTTTTTTTTTGGCTAGAGAAACCAAACATGGTATCTTCCCATACTTCTTCCAAGACAGGAAGCTAACCACAGCAATGTCCTCATAGCACCTTTATCATCTCATACCAGCCAGAATCAGAAAGACCATGATATGTGGAAATGATCAATGGGAGGTTTATGCCACCCTGTTTGCCATCAGGGCAAGAGTGATCTGAACCCAGCACCAAGAGCAAAATCTGCTCTTGTAAGGGGGGAAACAGAGATGCACAAGGGCTTTCTGCTGGCAGAAGAATTTGGATGGCAAAAGCACATCTGTGCAGCACAAAGGAGATGACCCACCAACCCTACCATGCTGTTGGAGCTCATACTATGTTGAGACCCTGCCCAGAGAAGGCACCTTCTCCAACCCTGGAAAAGAGGTACAAGGACCAGGTTGGATGGGGCTGGGAGCAGCTTAGACTGGTGAGAAGTGTTCCTGCCCATGGCAGGGGGGTTGGAACCGGATGATTTTGAGGTCCCTTCCAACCCAAATTATTCTGTGACTCTATGAACCTGGTGTTTCCATGGAACAGAACCACTGCTCGGCTACATCTGCCCACAAGAGCTCTTGCTGAGGTGGGGAGCACCTCCAGAGCCTGGGGGAGTTCAGAGCAGTTCCACCAGTACAGATGATGCGCAGCCATCCTGTTACTGGTGCTTTGGGACATCAAGGGACTGTACAAGTGGAATGTCCAGATCTTAAACAGGGCTTGTGAGTTGCAAGTGCAGTTCTTTGAATGTAAGCTATTTTCTGAGAGAAGTGTCTCTGAGCAAGGCTTACACCTTCCAAGGCAGCTGTTTCCAGTGTAACTTCACTGCCTCATGTCCTTTTTATTCCCAGCCTATCAACCCAGGAGCCTGGGAGGAATGTATTTGAATTCATTTCCTCTGGACAGAGATTTGTCAGCCAGTTTTATGAGACAGGGACTCCTCCACCCACCTCCTCAGCTAACACACACTCTCCTGTCACACTGCAGAGTTTCTTGTGTTCAGACCAGACTCTGCCTTGGCTACTCAGAATGAATCTGCCCTTCAACTGCCTGCACACAACCCAGACCAAAACATCTGGGGAGAAGTACCCTTTTCTTCCTAAGCAGCACAGCAAGGTGCACACATCCTACATCAATATGAAGACAGGCTGAAGGACTTGGGATTGTTCAGCTTGGTGAAGAGAAGGCTCAGGGGGGACCTCAGAGTAACTTCTCAATACCTGAAGGGGGCTACAGAAAAGCTGGGGTAGGACTTTTTAATAGGATATGTGATGGAAGGACTAGAAATAATGGATGCAAATTGGAAGAGGAAAGATTCAGGCTGGATATAAGAAAGAAATTCTTTATGGTGAGGGTGGTGAAACACTGGAACAGGTTTCCCAGAGAGGTTGTGGATGCCCCCTCTCTGGATGTGTTTAAGGCCAGGTTGTACAAGGCACTGAGCAACCTGATGTAGTGGGAGGTGTCCCTGCCTATGGCAGGGAGGTTGGAAGTAGATGATCTTTAAGTTCCCTTCCAAGCTGAACTATTCTCATATTTGTTAAACATGCTTGAAACATGCTGAGAGCTGCAGGTGAATTTAGGTGCAATCAGCAGCTTTGTGTCCAGGTTTGCTTTCAGTCAGCTTCAGTGAGAAGCATCACAGAGACACAGAGATGCACAACTGATGCCCATCAAGGTGGAGCACCAGGGAGGTTAGAGAGAAAAGCCACAGGGAGCTTTTGAGTGATGCAGCCCTGAGCAGCAGAATGCCACTTCTCTCTATTTACTAATGCATTTGGGTGTCTCCTGGTAGACAGCAGTTGCCTTCTGTCTCTTAAACATGCTCTATTAACTGCCATCACATTTTATCACTCCTCTGGCAATATCCAGCAACACCTCTATAATTTATTGCCATTAGTTTTACTCACGACAGTCACAGAGGTCACAGCATGAGGGGATGGGGGGGGAGTAGAGCACTTCAACCCTTTCACTACTAAACATGCTGGAATAATAGCTCTTCAAACAGCTGATGTTAAATAGATATGAAAAGATAATGAATAACGAGGGATGAGGGAACTGACCTTTTTTGAACAAGAAACTCTTTCAGCACCGTGACACTTGGAAGTTGGCTGAAATGAACCCTGACTTCCAAGACTCTGCTTTCTGACATCTCTGATGCAAACATCTCCCTCCTGTCCTTTCAGGCTCCTCTCTCACAAGCAGGGGGAGAAATGGGAAGCATTTCTTTCTGATTTGTGTATCAAATTGTAACTTAGAAGTGCCTGTTTCTTTCTGGTGATTCCAAAGATAGACTGGAGGGACTGGTTTAGACGGAATTATCTGCATGTGGCCAGATGCTTCCTATGCAAACAACCTGCACTTCATGGCTCACAAGCTCAGAATAGAGGGATAGAAATGAGTTTTGCCCAGAGAAGCTGTGGCTGCCCCAATCCTGGAGGTGTTCAAGGCCAGGTTGAATGGGGCTTGGAACAACCTGGGCTGGTGGGAGTTGCCCCTGCCCAGGGCAGGGTCTTGGAACTGGATGTTCTTTGAAGTCCCTTCCAACCCAAACCATCCTATGTTTCTATGATTCTGTATGTTTATTAAAAATCACAGCCTGGCCTTTGAGAAGCTTTGGTAACCTTCTAGCCTACCTCTTCCATTTAATACAAGCCCTTTGCTGTCTTTATGCAATTTCTCCTTTCCCTTCTAATTCTTCTGTTAATCCTCATTCCTCCAGCATCACTAATCAGTTCCTCATGTGACACCATATCTAATGCTTTCTGAAAGTCCACAAAGATGGTATCTGGCATGTTTCCTTTGTCTAAAAACTCCATTACCTTATCAGAGGAAGATATCGGATTAGCCTGCCACAATCTCCTTTGGATAAAGCCATGCTTTATTCTAGCCCATTTTGCACTTACATCCATGCCTTTAATTACTTGTGCTTTCAAAATCTCTTTCTAAGCTCACTTCAAGCTGAGTTCATCTTTCAGCCTTCAAATCACATTGTTTGCCCCTCTGTATTGGGATCCCAGAGCCATTGCAGATGGCATCTCTTTTGTGTGCTCCCTCCCTCCTGGTCTAATGGGTTTGGGATCAGGAGAGGAGATCAAACCTCCCAGAGGTGAACTGGTGAAGCACAGCTAAGAGGAGGGTGAGAAGCAGCTGCTGTTGGAACCAGACTCACAGGGCATGGTTGTGGCACCAAGATATGAGTTTTGGTTAGGGTTAAAGGATCTAGGTGAAGCTTGTCACTCCTTTCAGGCAACTGGACTGAACAGGTATGACTTAATAATTTTATTTGCTGCTCAAATAAAATGCAGTTTAGTTAGTTTGAAAGCTGTTGGCCAGCCTTCTTTAAAGAAAATATCTAAAGAGACCCACCTCAGGGTTGTGGATGGGCTAAGAACACAACAGAAAATTGCCACTCTTCAAGCCTGTAGCAATTGGCTTGAGATGAGGCATTCTTAAACCCTACAGTCTACAGTGCTGTTGCTTGGTTCAGAACCTATGGTGAAATATTTGGGGTTATGCATAAGTTCCTGTAGTATCACCTCAGCTTGGTTACACCTGCTGTGTCTCTGTCCCTGCATTTCTACTGCCCACCCTGTTTCTGATACCCTGGTCAACATCCACATGATTAAAAATGGAAGTCAGGTCCTCTCTTTATTTCAGAGTCTGATTGAATATGGCTTTGATTTAACATCCCCCTCATTTCACAGTAGCCTCACTTATTCTCCTCTCATTCACATCACTTTTACATAACTAAAGAGGGATCTTTTCTCTGTGGTTTAACATTTAACTCACTTTGACACTTGACAGTTCTTCCTTCAGTGCCTTGCTTCTTGATCCCTGAGATGCACTATTTTGCTGATCAGTCTCTTTCTGTTATTTTTCCATGGAAAAGAAAGATCTGAATTGCTTCTTTTCCCCTCTCCTCCAATAACTTTCAAACTGAGTGGCCCCTTTCATCCCTACCTAACAGGGTGGTAGAAACACCTCCAATATTTAAGATTCTGGATTTCTTTTCCAAAATTGGCACATGTGTAGGTGAGAGAGATTCAGACTAGAGGAAAGGAAATATCTCTCAAACTTCGGCAGTTGGCTTCTCATCAGTTGGCACATGGCTCCCATCCAGTCTGGTTCGTCTGCAAAAGAGCATGAACCCCCAGGACTTCCACTGCTTGTGCAGAGTATTGCTGGGTGAGGATGATAGAAGTAGTACTAGAGAATTTATTTAAGGTGTTACAGTTGTTGTTTCGGTTGGTTTCTGGAGGGTTTTGTAGGCACCATATCCATAAGTGACCACACTTTCCAGGTTGTGCTGCTTGTTCCTTCCAAACTCTGCTCATTCCTATTATCCTTTGTCTAAATTCAGCTAATTCTGGATCCCTCTTCCCTTAAAACCTTCCCTGGATACCAACTCTTTATAGCTGCCTGGAATTAAACATACTGTTTCTGAAGTCCTGGATCTCTCCAGGCCTGGCTAGACACTTTGCTGAGTTGTAAAGAGCTTTCCTTTTTGAACTGAAGAACTTTCCCTACAGATCCATCCTATTATTTCAATTCAATGGAAACCTTTTATGTTCATTCTACCCAAGGCCATTTTGTTGAGCTGGCATTTGTAATGCCTCACAGCTCCTCAGTGCAAGTATCACCTCTTACATATGGAGTGACTAGATGGGAAAGAAATCCTTGAGTCAGCACATCCAAGACACCAGAGATTTACCACTGTGAGCTGCTCTTGTTCTGTAAATTACTAGCTAGGAAATTAAGACCTCCTCAAGACCTCCTCCAGCTCTGAAAAGAAAGACTTGGGGGTGTCAGTTGATGACAAACTCACCATGAGCCAGCAGTGTGCACTCACAGCCAAGAAGGCACCAACCAAATCCTGGGTTGCATCAAGAGGAGTGTGACCAGCAGGTCCAGAGAGGTGATTTTGCCCCTCTGCTCAGCACTGGTGAGACCCCACCTGGAGTTACTGTGTCCAGTTCTGGAGCCCTCAACACAGGAAGGACATTGAGCTGTTGGAGCGGGTCCAGAGGAGGCCACGAAGATGCTGAGAGGGCTGGAGCAACTGCCCTATGAAGACAGGCTGAAGGAGTTGGGGTTGTTCAGCCTGGAGAAGAGAAGGCTCAGAGGGGACCTCATAGTAACTTCTCAGTACCTGAGGGGGTCCTACAGAAAGGCAGGGGAAGGAATTTTTTACATGATATCGGATGGGAGGACTAGAAACAATGGATGTAAATTGGAAGGGGGTAGATTTAGACTTGACATAAGAAAGAAATTCTTTACAGTGAGGGTGGTGAAACACTGGAACAGGTTGCCCAGAGAGGTTGTGGATACCCCCTCTCTGGAGGTGTTCAAGACCAGGCTGGACATGGCACTGAGCAGCCTGATGTAGTGGGAGGTGTCCCTGCCTATGGCATGGGGGTTGGAACTCAATGATCTCTAAGGTCCCTTCCAACCCAAACTATTCTATGATTCTATGACAAAATTCTTCAACTTGCACTCCATAAATATTTACCCATTTCCAGACCCAACCCCAACAGTCTTTATCTGATTATAAACTTCACCAACAGAACTTCTTCCACCTTTCTGCCCTAGATTAGGGATGGGGATGACAGACTTTCATGGACGTGGTCTCCTTGTTTTTCTCATCAGTCCAACATGTCAACAACCTAACTCATGTAGTTCTTAATGCCTGCACACCCAAGAACTATCTCCATTACAGCTCTCTGTGTTTGTGTCAACTCCAATTTCATGTCTTCACAATAACTATGCTTCTCCTTTTTTTTTTTTGGCTGCTGCTGTCCACACACTAAAGCTCCACTCCTTTTACACTGACCCATTTAGGTGGTCTGACAGATTTTTACTTTTATCCAGAATCCTGCTGGCTTGTATTCCCCTTTCTTAACTGCCCATCCTTTCCTCACCAAGATTCCTGCTGTCCTTGATTACCAATCTTTGCTTCTCCTCTGCACTATTACTAGATAAGGAGAACTCATGAGAAAACTCAGTTTTCTCCTCTTGTCTTTTTCTCAGTCATATCAGTTTTCTTTCTCTCAAGTGAAGGAGAGAGTTTTCTTCTGTGAGTTCCTTTCAGAGAATGAAGATTCCAAAGCCTTTCTCTAAAAACCTTTTATTCTCCTTATTTGTCCTTTTAATTCCCCCTCTGCCTCAGGAGATTCTACAAATCCCAGAGAAGATTACAGAAAGTTTTCCCTCATCAAACACATCCCTCCTTTATGTATTTATGTGAGAATGCAGAAGTGTTGTTCACCTCATTAAAAACAGTGATTTGGACACTCCCTTACAATCTGAGATGCTTTTTTATATTCTATTTATATCACATTCCCTTCAACCTCATTTGTTCTGGTGTGAGCCTCACTAGAAGTTCTTAATAAGGTCTCCCTGACCATACAGACCTTTCTACTCCTCTTTGTGTACTTCCAGCCTTCTTCTTCTGTCTTCTGCCTGAGCACACTAACCTTTCTGCTTTCCTCTTTCATTTTCCATGCTCTCTGCCCTCTGCTTTTACTCCAACACATCTTGCTTTTACTGTCCCCTTTAAGGAATGAGGTCCCCCTCCCTGTTCCACAGCCACCTCATCTACACTTGTGCTGATTTCTTTTGCATATTCATCACTGCAGCAAACCCATCCCTTAGATATGTTGTTTCACCAGCTTCTGGCCTTTTCCTCTGCTATATGGCCTCCAAATTCTCCTGATCACCCTGTTTCTGCAAGTTTCATTTCTACATTGTCATTTCCATGTGAAATTTATCATCCTGTCTGTTTTCAGCCCTTGTTTTTCATCAGCTCAGGATGAATTTGACCTTGGAGAGTTAGTCCTCAAGAGTAGGATATCTCAAGTCCTGCCTCCTAATGCCTGAGCAGCAACATTGCTTTAAGCCATCACCTCTGGCTTAAAGCCTTTTTGGCTTTACTCTATGAAAAATAGAAATCCTGAAGTCCTCTGAGAGCTTGACTTTCTAAACTATTTTCCAGTCCTAGCTTCAATCCCATGTTTCCTCTGGTCCATGACTCAGTGTTCAGTTCTCCATAGAATACTTCACCCAAATTAAAAACACATCCTGTAAACTCATCAAATGATTAAAGAGTGATCTTTTCCCACTAGGGATAATTTCAGCACAAACATTTGGAGTTTGGGTCCTGGCACATCCCTTTAAAATTTCATTCTCTACACACCAGGGTCTATAGAATCATAGAATAGTTTGGGTTGGAAGACCTTAAAGATCATCGAGTTCCAACCCCCCTGCCATAGGCAGGGACACCTCCCACTAGATCAGGCTGCTCAGTATAAACTGAAGGCAACACAGAACAGGGATGTGATATCAAAAAAAATTATCTTAAAATTAGATTTGCCACACAGTGTTAGCTACACACACAAAAAAGCCTAAAAAATAAAGCTTTTAGTAAAAGATTATGCCAAATATGGGAATTCTGGCTTCTGAGGACCTCATCTAATTAACTTTGTCCCATTCTGGGAGACTGATTGGACTTGACTCTAGAAATTAAACTAAAATATCTATCTGAAGGGTGCCTACAAGAAAGCTGAAGAGGGACCTTTACAAGGACATGTGGTGATAGTAAGAGGAGTAATGGCTTCAAATTGTAGATTTAGATTGGATATTAGGAAGAAATTTTTCACTATGAGGGTGTTGAGGCCCTGACCCAGGTTGCCCAGAGAAGCTGTGGCTGCTCCATCCCTGGAGGGGTTCAAGGCTTGGGGTTGGTGGGAGTTGTCACTGCCCAGGGCAAGGGGGTAGAACTAGATGGTCTTTAAGATCCTTCCTCCTCACCCAAACCATTCTATGATTCTACACCATATGGCAATGCTTTGGCAATGTTCATTTATCAGCTATTCATAGTTTTGTGGAGGACAATGCCCTCCAAACTGTGTTTTCAAAAAGTAACTTTTAAAAGACTGGAGCTGGAAGAGTTTAAACTTGTGTTAAGTGGGAATGGAATTTGTAGTGCAAAGCTTTTTTCTTCCACAGCTTTTCCCCTACTGATGTGGGGAAGCAGTGAGAAAGAAAAGCATAATGCACTCAGTAGAGTTAAAAGCCTCCCTGGTACAAGTAACTGTCAGATATTTGCACCCTTAACTGTGAGCTAATGAAGTCCTGAGCCTGTGAAGAGAATGAAAGTCTGAGTCAGGTCTCACTAATCATTCTGTTATCAGTGCACCCATCAGAAGCTGCTCTCTCCACCTCCCTTCTGACATACAGCCAGCTATTAGACACACAATGAAATCAGCTCAGTTGTGTTGCTGTGGGATGAGCTCAAAGTCCTGTGAGAGGAGCCTGGGGTGGGTGATGCTGGTTCTGTGGAGCTGGAGCATCAGCTGGATCCCCCCAGCACACAGCACTCTACAGGCTCAGTAAAAGAAGGCTGAGGAAAAGAATAAAGCAAAGGAGTCCATTTTTTTGTACATATTTGCCTAATTTACACCCAAATTTTTCAGCCTCAGGTGTGCATAGGTCTTTTGTACAGAGGTTTTGGTGCTCATGCCCTGGAAAACCCTGTTGCAAGTAACTGTTTTCCTTTCTCTGCTTTAGTTTTTTGAACAGGGGGTAAAATTCCTGCAATCAGTGAACAGGAGTTGGGCTTGTACCACCCTGCCTTCCCTCACAGCTCCAGCTCCTTGCTTAAGGAGTAAGGAATGAACATCAAATGCTGCTGAACTGCCTCTGGCTGATACAAGACAAGCCCTCAGAGAATGGAGCTCTCTATTTCCTCCTTCAATAAGTATTTCCCTGATGCTTGGTGCATTTCAGCAATCAAAGGAAGGTGAGAGATGTATCAGCACCTACAGCAGGGCTGCAGTTAGTGAAGAAGAGGGAAGTCCTGCAGACTCAAGAGGGATCTCCTCGTGATGGAGACTTGTGGGCTGTAATTATTTCCCTGTTGGTAGATGGAGTGTGTTGCTTTGGAAAGCAGCAGATGGTAATTATGTTCCATTAGATGTTTGTATTTACTCTGGAGCTCTTTCAGTCATTTCAGCATGGGGTGGAGCTGGGATCTTACTGAATGGGCTCAGCCAACAAGCTTCCCAAGTGTTGGAGACATCACAGTGGCTTCCACCAAGCAAGACAGGCAGGGAGAGGTGACTGACATGCAGGGTTCAGTCCTTGGGAAGGAGAGCAGGAGACTGCAGTGAAGCATTGGTCTTTTAAGGATAAGCATTGGTCTTTTAAGGATGTAGTCCAGAAGTTGATTGGAAGGCCTATTGGGATCCTTTAAGAATAAGCTTTCTTTCTAAGTGTAAAATATTCTTCACATCCCTGATATTTATTGGAATAATAAAGATCTCATTACAGAACCAGCAGGACTATTCTCAGGTATTGCATCAGGCCTTCCTTGGGAAATGAATCAGTGGGAGATGTGCTGATGCTGCCTTCTAGCAGATACATTTGAACAAGTTGTGCTAATTAACATTAATAAATACATGCTAAAGGCAAAACTGGGAAACAGCCCACAACATAAAACTTTGGCTACTGCCTGAAAATTGTACCACCAGGTGAAATTTTTATCTCAAGGAGGTGTCCCTGCACAGGGCAGGGGTTTGGAATGAGAGGATCTTAGAGGTCCTTTCCAACTCAAACCATTCTATGGTTCTGTACTGAAGTTACACAGAAGGCAATGATGGAGAAAAGGCACAACCCACTATCACATAAATGGAGATAAAGAAATTGCTCTAATAAGCCAGTAAAACCCTCAAAAAAGAAAAAGTTAATCTGAAAGGCAGGATACATCTGAAAGCACCAGTTGTCATTAAAAATACCAGTCCTCCATAGAGTGAGGATGCCCCTTAAGACCAACTACATCTAACAGGCAGAGTGTGAAGGTCACCTTCATCCCAGACTGTTTGCTTTTTCCAAGTGTCAGACCAGCACTGCCTGCCCTCAATCCACCACACAGACAAGCTGCTCCAGCTCCAAACTGCCTGGTACAGGGCAGACTTGGATTCTCTTTACAACATGAGAAGATTACAGAAAATTTTCCCTCATCAAACACACCCCTCCTTTATGTAATTATGTGAGAATGCAGAAGTGTTGTTCACCTCATTAAAAAGAGTGATCTGGACACTCCCTTACAATATGAGATGCTTTTCTGTATTCTACTTAAATCACATTCCCTTAAATTTCATTTCTTCTGGTATGAGCCGCACTAGAAGTTCTTAATAAGGACTCCCTGACCATACAGACCTTCCTACTCCTCTTGTATGTTCCATACAAAGTATATTTCCATACTTGAGCCAAAGAATCCCATTAGGATTTTGGCCCCTCATTCCTCAAGTGAGCATCACAATTTCCCCACACAGCAATTCTGCCAAATTACCTTGTGGAATTATATTCTACTCATTTGAAAAATGATCCATCAACACCTTTCTTTAGCTCTGTAAAATAGGAATTGAATTATCTTCCTTTTCTCCCCAGCTGCTCTACCTGCCACTATGGTTTGGTGAAATGGGCAGGGTGTTGAGCAGTCACCCCTTTCCCACAGACCCTGACACTTTCACAGACTTTATCCAGTTTTCCTGCCCTGGGATAGAATCATAGAATAGTTTGGGTTGGTAGGGACCTTAAAGATCATCGAGTTCCAACCCCCCTGCCATAGGCAGGGGCACCTCCCACTAGATCAGGCTGCTCAGTGCCTTGTCCAGCCTGGTCTTGAACACCTCCAGAGATGGGGCATCCACAGCCTCTCTGGGCAACCTGTTCCAGTGTTTCACCACCCTCACTGTAAAGAATTTCTTTCTTATGTCAAGTCTAAATCTACCCCCTTCCAATTTACATCCATTGTTTCTAGTCCTCCCATTCGATATCATATTAAAAATTCCTTCCCCTGCCTTTCTGTAGGACCCCCTCAGGTACTGATAAGTTACTCTGAGGTCCCCCCTGAGCCTTCTCTTCTCCAGGCTGAACAACCCCAACTCCTTCAGCCTGTCTTCAACTGTGTTCAACCACATGTACCTCTTGTGGCCTCACAGCTGGAATGAGCACAGACATCCATGACATCATACCCTCCCTGTTTCCTCACAGCTGGAATTAGTATAGACAGCAATGACATCAAGGCAGATTCTGAAGGTTACAAAAAAAATAGGTGCCAAGAGATATTTTCCAGACATGAGTTGAGACATGGGTTGGCACAGGGATGTCTCCACAGTAGCACTGAGTTTTGATGAGATAAGTAAAGAGAGACCTGGTTGAGTTGTCCAGCAGTAACCCAACAGAACAAACTGCAAATGGCCCTTTGCACTCCCATTTTTTTGCTCAAGCAAAGACTGACAGCCATTTTCAGAATGAATTCTTTGTTCTTCTAAAAGTGCAGATTTCTCTTCACTGACTAAAGAGGGAGCCTGTGCACCTTATAGACAACATTCTGCTGGAGTGAGGACACACTTGAAGTAAAATTGGTCTTGGTGTACCTCTCCCTCTCTGGCTGACATGCTGTGTTGAATAAAGACCCCAAAGAAACAGCAGAGGAGGGCATGTTTAGGTGCTGTAATGGATTACTGTGTCAGGCTGAACATCAGCATTGCAGAAGAGCATCCTACTTGGCACTGGTGAGACCACACCTGGAGTATTGTATCCAGTTCTGGAGCCCTCAACACAGGAAGGACATTGAGCTGTTGGAGAGGGTCCAGAGAAGGGCCACGAAGATGATCAAAGGGCTGGAGCAACTGCCCTATGAAGACAGGCTGAAGGAGTTGGGGTTGTTCAGCCTGGAGAAGAGAAGGCTCAGGGGGGACCTTATAGTAACTTATCAGTACCTGAGGGGGTCCTACAGAAAGGCAGGGGAAGGACTTTTTAATATGGTATCGGATGGGAGGACTAGAAACAATGGATGTAAATTGGAAGGGGGTAGATTTAGACTCAACATAAGAAAGAAATTCTTTACAGTGAGGGTGGTGAGACACTGGAACTGGTTGCCCAGAGAGGTTGTGGAAGCCCCCTCAATCTCTCGAGGTGTTTAAGGCCAGGCTGGACAAGGCACTGAGCAGCCTGATCTAGTGGGAGGTGTCCCTGCCTATGGCAGGGGGGTTGGAACTTGATGATCTTTAAGGTCCCTTCCAACCCAAACTATTCTATGATTCTATGATCCAGTAATGATTTGACCAAGAGCCTTCAACACAGTCATTAGAGAAGATCAACCCATTAGTGACCACGGATCACTTCTCACTGACCTTTGCTGATGGTTGTTATGGATGTTCAGTGAGCCCCTGGCCCAGGATTCCCAGAGAAGCTGTGGCTGCCCCATCCCTGCAGGGGTTCAAGGCCAGGTTGGATGGGGCTTGGAGCAACCTGGGCTGGTGGGAAGTGTCCCTGCCCAGGGCAGGGGATGGAACAAGATGATCTTTGAGGTCCCTTCCAACTCACATCTTTCTATGATTCTGTGATATAACCATGGAGAGGGAGGATATTCAAACTGTCACAGCCCCTGGTAAGGTTTCAGAGGTCATTTGCAAGAAAGTAGAAGGTTAGACCAATCTTCCTGCCATGGGAGGGCAACAGGATGCTGCAGTTAGTCAGCACACACTGCCTTTGTCTGCTGCTGCTGCTGAGCAAGGCAAATGTTTTAATGCAGGAGGAGCACTCAGAATTATTTTAATTCATAAACTGCACAACAAGAAGGTTATAATTCCTGCTAGAAGGAAAATTTTGACACATTCACATTTCTTGACATGGATATCAAATGAGATATGTATGCCTAACAACAAACACAACAATATTTTTTCCCTGGAACTATTCTTTCTGACTTGGTTAAGAAAGGAGAGGCAAGCATGTTTGGGGAACAGCATGTCTCCTCCCTGATACAGTATCTCACCAGGAAATCTGCTTTGAAGCACTTGGGTATCAAACACAGAGAAAGGAAAATGGACACCTCACTGTGGAAACTAATGATCAACTAATTTATCCAAGTTAAAGCAAAAGACTGAAAACCATTCCAAGCAGTTTAATGACAAAATGCTCTAAGCCAGGGCTGGTGGTGGAGTTGCATTTGTGGCATCTTTTATTAAAGAAACTGTGCCCAGGGGAGTATGGGTGTGAATAAACCATTTTGTTTTAAAGCCACAGAAAGAGGAAAAAAAATACACAGAAGGCTTTAAAAGCTCTTTCATCATGATGCAATTATTTCTGCAGAGCTTGGGAAATACCTACAATTTAGAATAATTTTGAGCAATGCATCATAGACATGAAGGTCTTTGGAAATGCAGTGAGGGTGTCAGTGGGGTTTGTCCCTGAGATTCCAGTGCTCTGGGAAGCACCTCAGGGAAAGCATCCAGGGAGCTGCAGGCATTGGGGTCCTACAAAATCACAGATCATTTCAGTTGGAAAGGACCTCAAAGATCATCTGGTTCCACCCTCTGTGCCCTGGGCAGGGACAACTCCCACCAGCCCAGGTTGCTTCAAGCCCCATCCAAGCTGGCCTTGAACCCCTCCAGAGATGGGGCAGCCTGGACCAGGTACTCACCCCCTCACAGTAAATAATTTCTTTTCAGTATCTCATCTAAATTTCTCCTCTTTCACTTTAAAACCACTGCCCCTCATCCTATGTCTCAATGTCCTGGCAAACAGCCCCTCCCCAGCTTTCCTGGAGCCCCTTCAGGCACTGGGAGGCTGCTGCGAGGTCTCCCTACAGCCTTGTCTTCTCCAGCCTCAACAGCCACAGCTCTTTCAGCCTGACCTCATAGGAGAGAGGCTACTTCACTCTTTTAATGTTAAGCTTTCTGGTCAAGTACCAGGTCCTATTGTGATCATTAATGCTTCTGGTCAAACACAATACCAGATCCTTATTTGCTATGTGTTCCAGCTCCTGGCTATGTAGAAGAATGGTTTGTGTTTGAAGGGACCTTAAAGATCATCTAGTTCCAATTCATCTGCCATGGACAGGGACACCTCCCACTACACCAGGTTGCTCAGTGCCTCATCCAGCCTGGCCTTAAACACCTCCTGGGATTGAGGGGGCATCCACAGCCTCTCTGGGCAACCTCTTCCAGTGTCTCATCACCCTCATCACCCTCACCCTCGCTTCTTTCTTACATCCATCCTGAATCTCCCCTCTTCCAATTTACATCCATTACTCCTAGTCCTGCCATCCTGGACCCTATTAAAAAGTCCTACCCCAGCCTTTCTGTAGCCCCCTTCAGGTATTGAGAAGCTCTTCTGAGGTCCCCCCTGAGCTTTCTCTTCTCCTGGCTGGACAACCTCAACTCCTTCGGCCTGTCATCAGAAGGGAGGTGCTCATCTCATCATCTTTGTGGCCCTCCTCTGGACCTGCTCCAACAGCTCAATGTCCTTCATATGTTGAGGGCTCCAGTAACTCAGACATGAAACAGTTGTGCCCCAGCAGCTAACAGCAAAGGTTCAGAGCAGGCAGTTCAAACTCTGCCTTTGACACACCAATGTGTGGTCTCAGGGTAAAAACAAAGTCTGTTGGCACATTCCTGATGTGGAACTGGCACACAGGTCTGAATCCAGAGGATTTCAACAAGGTAAGCAAATACAGCTACAAGTCACTAGCCTCCCTGAGGGAAAAAAAGTTGAACAGAAACGAGGAGTCAACATTCCTCAAAACCTTTTAAACATCAAAGAACACTCATCTTGGAGAAGCTTAAGGATGCTTCATCTGCAGTCTCAGCCCCTAAGAATTCTCAACTAGCTGAAGCCCATCCAGATTCCCTCAAAGCAGAGAGAGATGGGGAGAGGAGAGCCAGTTCCTCCAAAGCACTTTGAAATTTCATTTACATTCAACAGCAGCAAGGAAATTCTGCATCTAACAGGGCAGGGAGGACCCACTTCCAGAGCTGGCCTCACCTCCTGCAACACCAATGTGAATTGCAAAAATCCAAGGAGAAGAGTGAAGGCAGTTTGGGGGGTTGGGGACTCTTAAGATTGCATTTTATTTTTTCTTATTACTTTCCCCTTTTACAACAGCACTTCCAATTTTGTAACTGGCAACTTAATCTTCTCCACTCTACAGATAAACTCATGAGAGATTTCACTCCCTGGATGTCTGAGCAAGTCCAGCTGGAGGGATGATATTTGTCTGAAAGCAATTAACCCCCTGTGCAGGTAAATTCTTGGGCTATTGGGCTCCAGAATGAATTAGGGAATGTCAGTCTGTTGGAATGTTTCTTGCCAAGCTATAAGGAACATCTGGAAGGCTGCTTATCACCAGCTGCAGGTCATAGGACAGGTCCTGTGAGGCATCTGCTGATGAGTAAGTACTGAAGGGACAATCCATGTCACTTAGTACTGCTGAATCATCAGATCCTTCCCACAGCGATGTGACCAGGGAATCATAAAATCAGAATGGTTTGGGTTGGAAGAGACCTTAAAGATCATCTAGTTCCAACCCCCTGCCACGGGCAGGGACACCTCTCACTACACCAGGTTGCTCAGTGCCTCATCCAGCCTGGCCTTAAACACCTCCAGGGATTGAGGGGGCATCCACAACCTCTCTGGGCAACCTCTTCCAGTGTCTCACCACCTTCACAGGAAAGAACAGCATAAATCTCCCTTCTTCCAATTTGCATCCATTACTCCTAGTCCTGCCATCCTGGACCTGTAGCCCCCTTCAGGTATTGAGTAACTACTTTGATGTTCCCCCTAAGCCTTCTCTCCTCCAGGCTGAACAACCCCAAAAACACTAAGGGAGGAAGAAGAAGGGCTCTGCCTTCTCTGTAATTATCCTTGGATACTCAGACCTTTCTCAAACCCTGACTCTTGTAGTTTCTCAGGTGAGAAAAGATGGGCTATGTCTATGAGATGCCAAGCAAAGAACATTCCTGAGCTGGTATTATTTTTTTTTTTCCAAGAGCAGTGTCTGAACTCCCACATTATGCTATTGCTAAACACTCTTGAAACAGCCCCTCCCCAACTTTCTTGTCATCCCTTTCAGGTACTGGAACACTGCTAGAAGGTCTTCTCACATCTTTCTCTTCTCCAAGATGAAAAATCTGAACTGCCTCAGCCTTCATAGCAGAGGTTCTCCAGCTCCTCATTATTTTTGGTGGTCTACTCTGACTCCAGAAGTCCATCCTGTCCTGGTGGCTCCAGAGCTGGATGCAGGACTCCAGGTGGGATCACACAAGAACAGTTACTCCTGAGTCAATCCCAGTGAGCCAACCACTCTCAGACAGCTGGAGATGACAAATTGTGCTACATGCTGTGTCATCACTGGGCAGATTTTTCACCACCTGCTTCAAAGAAAGACAGGTCTGGGACAGATATGACAGATATTTCACATGACAAGGTTCTGCTGGTGTGTGGTTAGTGCAGGCTGGAGTCACTGTGCATAGTGTAGGAAATTGTCTACTGTCTCCTGCTGACCTTCCCTTTGCTGTTCCCCCACAGCAGAACTTTCCTGGTGACCCACAGTATCATCCTTAGGGTGCTTTCTCCTGCAGGTTGGGTCTTTCATCTCTCTTCCTATTATTATCAATCTAATACAAAATGAAGGATTGAGTTCATTCTCTTAACACAACCTCCTTCTCCATGGAACTAGTTGAGAGCAAGGGAGGACTCTGAGGACCTCTAGTACTGGTTCTACAAGCCCTGGGTGCTTTGGTGCTCTCAGAGGTCACTCCACATCTCAGCCCTCACATAACTGGAAGCAGAAGGCAGCTGATTACAATAGCCTGGGAACATCTGCTTTTACATCAGTCATAAACTTCAGATGGTTTTCTGAGGGCAAGGAGATACAAGTCAGCTCAGGTCAGAGTGAACTGTTCACTTTGCTCTGTGGAGGAGAGTGGAGGGGCTGAATGGAAAACTTACAGGAAGTTACAAAAAAAAAAGATTTCTTTGAAGTTGTTCCCTGCTGTGCACAAGATACATTGAGTCAGAGGAGTCAGTGTGCAGGGATCTTGCTACAGCTGCAAAGAAACTGCTTCCCTGGAGATTCATAGTTGCTGAGGTTGGAAGGGACCTTTTGAGATCATCAAATCCAACCATCAACCCAACTCTGACAAGAACCAACCCTAAACCATATCTCTAAGCTCCGTGTCTGCCTGGC
>VZTY01021692.1:32131-72756 GCA_013400935.1 Turnix velox
ATTTATAAAAGGCCCATTTCAGAGCGATGCCATGCAAAGAACATTCCTGAGCTGGTATTATTTTTTTTTTCCAAGAGCAGTGTCTGAACTCCCACATTATGCTATTGCTAAACACTCTTGAAACAGCCCCTCCCCAACTTTCTTGTCATCCCTTTCAGGTACTGGAACACTGCTAGAAGGTCTTCTCACATCTTTCTCTTCTCCAAGATGAAAAATCTGAACTGCCTCAGCCTTCATAGCAGAGGTTCTCCAGCTCCTCATTATTTTTGGTGGTCTACTCTGACTCCAGAAGTCCATCCTGTCCTGGTGGCTCCAGAGCTGGATGCAGGACTCCAGGTGGGATCACACAAGAACAGTTACTCCTGAGTCAATCCCAGTGAGCCAACCACTCTCAGACAGCTGGAGATGACAAATTGTGCTACATGCTGTGTCATCACTGGGCAGATTTTTCACCACCTGCTTCAAAGAAAGACAGGTCTGGGACAGATATGACAGATATTTCACATGACAAGGTTCTGCTGGTGTGTGGTTAGTGCAGGCTGGAGTCACTGTGCATAGTGTAGGAAATTGTCTACTGTCTCCTGCTGACCTTCCCTTTGCTGTTCCCCCACAGCAGAACTTTCCTGGTGACCCACAGTATCATCCTTAGGGTGCTTTCTCCTGCAGGTTGGGTCTTTCATCTCTCTTCCTATTATTATCAATCTAATACAAAATGAAGGATTGAGTTCATTCTCTTAACACAACCTCCTTCTCCATGGAACTAGTTGAGAGCAAGGGAGGACTCTGAGGACCTCTAGTACTGGTTCTACAAGCCCTGGGTGCTTTGGTGCTCTCAGAGGTCATTCCACATCTCAGCCCTCACATAACTGGAAGCAGAAGGCAGCTGATTACAATAGCCTGGGAACATCTGCTTTTACATCAGTCATAAACTTCAGATGGTTTTCTGAGGGCAAGGAGATACAAGTCAGCTCAGGTCAGAGTGAACTGTTCACTTTGCTCTGTGGAGGAGAGTGGAGGGGCTGAATGGAAAACTTACAGGAAGTTACAAAAAAAAAAGATTTCTTTGAAGTTGTTCCCTGCTGTGCACAAGATACATTGAGTCAGAGGAGTCAGTGTGCAGGGATCTTGCTACAGCTGCAAAGAAACTGCTTCCCTGGAGATTCATAGTTGCTGAGGTTGGAAGGGACCTTTTGAGATCATCAAATCCAACCATCAACCCAACTCTGACAAGAACCAACCCTAAACCATATCTCTAAGCTCCGTGTCTGCCTGGCTCTTAAATTCCTCCAGGCATGCTGCCTCAACCCCTACTCTGGACAGCCTCTTCCAATGCTTGATAGTCCTTTCAGTGACAACATGTGTCATGGTGGTTGGAACTGGATGACCTTTAAGGTCCTTTCCAACCCAAACTCCTCTATGATTCTATGAAAATGTGCAGAGAACTGGTCTATGGAACTCCAGTAAGAACAGCCACAAACCCATTATTTAAACTTCACAGGAACAGTTGTTCTTTTGCTATTTGGTTTCTGACTGAACTAACATCTTGCAAAACAACAGTGTCCTAGTACCCAACTAAACCTCTCCTGGCACAACTTGAGGTCACTCCTCTTGTCCCATGGCCTTTTCCTTGGGAGAAGATCCTGACCACCCTCAGCTACACCCTTATTTCAGGGAGTTGCAGAGACTGAGGTCTCCCCTCATCCTCCTTTTCTGCAGCTGAACATCCCCAGCTCCCTCAGCCACTCCTCTCAAGACTTGTCCTCCAGACCCCTCACCAGCTTCACTGACCTTCTCTGGACCCACTCCAGCATGCTAAGGTCTTCTTGGTGAGGACACCAAAACTGGATGCAGCACTTGAGGATGGGGCTTGAGTACAGGGGGGTGATCACTGCCCCGGTAGAGGAGGAGCATGGAGGACAGTCATTGCCCCAGTACAGCTGGACACACTGTTCCTCACACAATCACCACTCCTGCTCTTGGCTTTCTGGCCACCTGGGCAAGTGCTGGCTAAAATTCAGCTGCTGCCCATCAACACTCCAACATCCTTTTCTGCCAGGCAGCTCCCTGGCTGCTCTGCCCCAAGATGGTAACTCAGCATGGGGTTGTTGTCACCCAAGTGTAGGACACCTTGTCCCTTTCAGAGGAAGTGTTTGTGAGCGAGTTTGAATCAAGATTGGGGGATAACTGGTGGGTGCACTCCTACACTGCAGAATTCCAAGGCAGTGTGGCTTCCTTCTGATAGGAGACAGAAGCCTCAGCTCTCATTTCTGACTGAAAGGACAGCATTTGGGTTTGACAGACTGACAGATGCACAGAGCAGACTGAAAGAAAAACAAAAAATCTGACGTCCAGAAATTCTTCATTACAATAAAATACAGGCTGAAGGAGTTGGAGTTGTTCAGCCTGGAGAAGAGAAGGCTCAGAGGGGACCTCATAGTGGCTTCTCAATACCTGAAGGGGGCTACAGAAAGGCTGGGGTAGGACGTTTTAATGGGGTACAGGACAGCAGGACTAGGAGTAATGGATGGAAATTAGAAGAGAGGACATTTAGGCTGGAGAGAAGAGAGAAGTTCTTTGCTGTGAGGGTGGTGAGACACTGGAACAGTTTACCCAGAGAGGCTATGGATGCCCCCTCAATCCCAGGAGGTGTTTAAGGCCAGGCTGGATGAGGCACTGAGCAGCCTGGTGTAGTGGGAGGTGTCCCTGCCCATGGCAGGGGGTTGGAATTCGATGGTCTTTAACGTCCCTTCCAATCCAAACCATTCTATGCTTCTATGAAAACATGCAGTCTATGGAAATCCAGGAAGAGCAGCCACAAACCCATGATTTAAACTTCACAGAAATGGCTGGGGGTTTTTTTTGCAGTTTAGTTTCTGACTGAACTAACATCTTGCAAAGCAGAAATCCAGAGAAAACTTCACTTTGGCAACAACAAGATGCAGTGTTAACAAAACAGGATCTGTTCCCCATAAGTGCTCAGTATAGTCGATAGAAGCTGCAGTGAAGCAGACAGACATGTCTGTTCCTCCCTTGGATTCCCTGATCAGCATCTCCAGTTCAATTCAGGCTCCTGCACTGTCATGGAACCAGCTTGCACAGACACTGCTGCAACCCCTAGATCACTAGAGACAGAGGCTCTGAGACATAGTGCTGAGGGATTCTCTACTGTGAGGTTTGAGAGACACATACCCTGAAATAAACTCTTTCAGAACTGGCCCTTCTGGTCCCTTGTACTCTGGGATTCTGTGACTTGTTTTCTTGTGGGTCTTTGAAAGCATCTGAGACCACTGAGAGCAAAAGCAGTATCTGAGGGGTCCAAAATTGGACACAACACTTGAGGACACCAAGTGCCCAGGTGTTCTAGGTTAGACCACTCTGAATGACAGGCCCCCCTCCTCTCTCAAAAGAGAGAAGAAGAAGAGATAAAGAGATTTATGAGTTTAGAAAAAATTCTGAACTACTTAAATAGATAATGAAATAATAAATAGAATGAAAATAAATTTTGAAGAAAGATAAAAAGGTACACAATTCATACAAAACTATATCAAGCTCCCAGGATGAGGGTCACATCCCCAGCAGACACAGGGAAAGTCCCAGACTGGGGTCAGTGATGGTCAGAATGTGGATGTGGAGTCAGGAGAGCTGAGATGGGGATCAAAGGCAGATGGACAGACAAGAGTTCATCTTTCCTGGATGTTGGCCATTGAAGAAAGAGCTGACCCTTTGATCCCTCAGCTTTTACACTGAACATGGGGCAGATGGGATGGAATACTCCTGTTGATCAATTTTGGGTCACCTGCCCTGTCTGCTCCTCCCTGCAGGTGGGACCCCTCAATGTCATTCTGCTTCCAACCCCTGAGGGGGCAAATGAGGAATTTGCTGACCTTGATTGTCATAGTGATAAATGAAAATAAGATCCTCTTGCATCTCATTCCTTGTCATAATCAGGTCTTATCGTCCTGAGAGCCCACAGTTTCTGTACAACGTGCTGCCAATTTCAGAGTGTAGTCAGTCAGAAGATGTCTAGATGAAAAGTGAAGTTACAAACCAGGAAATTTTCTCTGTTTTACCTCAAACCAGGATACCAGAACAGGGGAAAAAACACTGATCTACTGGGTTTGGGACTGATGGTTTCTGCTGTGTAGCTGGCCACATGCAGATGTCTGATGTACATAAAGAAACCTCCAGAGTCCTAAAGCAAAGCAAGCTGTGGATTGTGTGGGCATCCAGAGTTTTTACCCTGCTGAGGAGTTATTGACCAGCCAGACCACTCTATTAATAGATTTCTTTTGTTCCCTGCTAATGGCATCTTGATGCACCATGCTGTTACACAAATTGAAAGCACTGGAAGGCAACTTATCCATCACAGGGCTGCTGGGATGCAAGCAGATAAACAATCAAACAATAGCCAACAGCAGTTGTCTTCAATGACAGCCATTTAAAGCAACTGATCCTCAGCCCAGCTTAGTTAATAAATTGGGTGACATATATTGTAACTCCTCAGCTCTAAAAAAAATATTAATCCACTTTGATTAACAATAAAAGAAATTTTTCTTAATTCTTGGGAACTGCTAAATAATTTCCAAGCATTTTTTTTGCCTCAATTTCCATTCCTGGTGTATGAAATAATAATAATAAAAAAAATAATCAATTTCAGCTTAAGCCTTATTAAAGTATTATTCTGTCTGAAGATGTGATTAGACTGAAATGCACAAGGCTGGGTTTAATGGTCTTGCTCTAGTAATGTCACCAGTTAATTAGAATTCCTTTTGATATCATGGCTGTGCTATCCTTCACTCCTACCAGGAAAAAAACTCTACAGTGGGTTTCAGTGAGCAGCCTGCCCATTAGTGATGTGTCTCTCACACTTCAGGCTGCTGCCTGACTCTAACCATCATAGAATCATAGAATAGTTTGGGTTGAAAGGGACCTTAAAGATTATCGAGTTCCAACCTCCCTGCCATAGTCAGGGACACCTCCCACTAGATCAGGCTGCTCAGTGCCAGGTCCAGCCTGGTCTTCAACACCTCCAGAGAGGGGGCATCCACAACCTCTCTGGGCAACCTAAATCTCACCTCTTCCTATTTGCATCAATTACTCCTAGTCCTGCCATCCTGGACCCTATTAAAAAGTCCCTGGGAACAGGACAAAGACAGCAAAATGAATCCAGGCAGGTTACCCCAAAACTCCTGGTTTCCTCCAAAAGATGCTTTTCTAATTTAACAGTGCAATAGTTGCCACTTAGAATCACAGAATCATAGAACAGCCAGGTTGGATGGAAACTTCCAGACCATCATGTCCAGCCATCAACCCAACTCTGACAAGAATCACCCCTAAACCACATCTCTAAGCTCTTTGTCTGCCTGCCTCTTAAATCCCTTCCAGGATGGTGCCTCAAGATATGTTCAGAAATACATTTAAATTTTCAATCTAGTGGTCTTAGTTCTTCATGGGGCAGAGGACACAGGAAAAGGGTAAGGTGCTATCAAGAGGGGAAATGGAGTTTTAGAAGGGTTGGACAAAGCACTGAGCAGCCTCATCTAGTGGGAGGTGTCCCTGCCTATGGCAGGGGGGTTGGAATTTGATGATCTCTAAGGTCTCTTCCAACCCAATCTATTCTATGATTCTATGATTCTAAGTCCTGATTGATCTCTGTGAGGCAAATAGGTGGCCTCTGGGTACCATCACCAGAAGGCAGAGCCTGAACAGTCGCTGATTGTTCTGCAGAGGAGGAAGAGTGAGCAGAGCCTTGCAGGATGCTCCCAGCTCTGACCCTCAGTGGTTTCTGTCCCCCTCACAGAATCCTAAAGGATTCCCTGCTCCAGGTAACTGCATCTGCAGCTGCTCCCTTATCAGTCTGGATGTCTTTTCCCTAAGTGACTCCACTCAGTATCATGCCCAGGAGAAAAAAGGGAAAGGCTAAGGATGCTCATGCCATAGGGAAAACATCTCATCATTCCATCAGCTTGAACTTGAGGCTTTAAGTCAGATTGTTCCTTGGGTCTGATCCCTTGTCTGAGTTCAGAAAGAGACTGTCTTCAAATCAGCACTAAGAGCAGCTTTTAACCAAAGAAGCCCAACTCTGCTCACATTTCAGGTTTTCTCCAGTTTTGATAGAATTACACATCATGTAGTAAAGGGAACAAGACATTAATCAGCCATATCATTTGGGACCTAAGTGAGATTTTATTCAAGTCCCCCTCCTGCTGCTAAACACAACATCCTAGTCAAATTCAGCTGAACTTTCTATGAGTTTCTCATAAGAAATAATAAACTGGTTAAACTTTGATAAAATCTACATCTTAATAACAGACTCCTCTGAAGTAAGGAGACTTATGCTGATGTGTGGAAGTGAAATAAGATTGACATTTGGAGGACATGAAATCTTTTGGGAAACCCTAAAATATCCCCTAAGTAGGTCAGCTCAGTGACCTGGATCTGTACTTTCAAATCAGGAGTAGCCTATATTTTTCTAAAACTGTTTGCTGGGGAATGAGTGTTTTTTTCAGGCTGTGGGTTTATTTTTAGTAATTAAATGTGACCTTTGTAGGGGATCCTATAATAAGAACAACAACAAAGTTGGCTGAGGGTAAGTCACACCATGGGCTTTGATTTAGAGATGATGAACACATAACATTTAACCCCTGGTCATTTCTAGAAGAAACCATCTTACATAAAATATTTACTTCAGAAATCAAGCCAATATTTCCAAAAAGAAGGAATTTCTTGATGTTTTAGATAAGGAAAACACAAAAATAATAGCTCCTTCATTATAGACCACTAGCTCTCCATGGAATCAATGAAGGCTGATACTCCTCTCCAAAGGATAACTTAGATTTTAGGTGTGATGAATCTCATCCCAGTGATGGGAGACAAGGGTTTGGTGAACAAGCATTAGGCAGGAACAAGTTCTCTAGTGCTTCTGGTACATAACCAGAATGAGTTCAGAATGCTTTTAGCCTTGCACTGTTCCAGTGTGACTCTTCTTCATCCTCTTCTTCATAATGTCTTTTCAATGGTCCATCAATTAACTGGAAAATTTTGCCTTTCCAAGCTTTGACTTGGAGGGAAAAATGCTGATGTGTTGGTGCTCAGTAATAGAACACATCAGAAAAATAAATCAGTCTGATAAAATGGTATTAAATGGGAAAATGGTTTCCCTAACTTTTTTAAATGAAGAGAAAATTCTGAGCCTCTTTAAATGTCAATAACATTATGCAACCATCTGTGTACTTGACTTGAACAAAAAAATCAATTTATTTGTATATTTGCTATAAATCCATCTTAAGATAATACAACCAAAGCATCTGATGGCATCTTGGATCTCTTTTTAATTTATCTCTGGAAAGGCTGACAAAATAGGACCTGAAAAGGGTGATAAGGTGTTTCTTTTTTCCCCTCCCCACCATCCTTTTTTAAGCTTTGCCCTCAGACTGCTTTTATCTTCAAAGTGTTCTAGAAATCCAGCACAATGTCAGCATACAGACTAAGTCCCAGGTAAACAAATACAGCCAGAAGCCTGACTTTGACTTATTTATGGCTGGAATGTGCAATTCTTGTATTCACATTGGCAAGTAATAACTAGAGCACTCTCACTCATCCCAGAGGCAGGGAGCATGCAGGGAACCTCAGTATGAACTGTACAACTGAAACTTTCACAATATCCTAAGTGAGCAGGGTCCATTATCTATCATACTAGAGATGTCTCAACTTATTCCTTCTTTCTTTAGCTATATTTCCACAGAATCATAGAATAGTTTGGGTTGGAAGGGACCTTAAAGATCACCTCATTCCACCCCCCTGCCATGGTCAGGGACATCTCCCACTACACCAGGCTGCTCAGTGCCTCATCCAGCCTGGCCTTAAACACTTCCAGGGATTGAGGGGACATCCATAACCTCTTTGGGCAACCTCTTCCAGTGTCTCACCACCCTCACTGTAAAGAACTTCTTTCTTCTCTCCAGCCTAAATCTCCCCTCTTCCAATTTCCATCCATTACTCCTAGTCCTGCCATCCTAGACCCTATTAAAAAGTCCTACCCCTGCTTAAGCAAGACTCATGAAAACCTTGCTAGAAATCAAATACTCACCCAGTAATATGGATACACCACATTGTTCATAAAATATCTGAAAAACTACAGTCAAAGCACTATATAAAAATAATAATATTGACATCCTTTTGCCTGTATTATGATGTTCCAGCTATTATATGCTCTCATAAGGATTTTCAGTTCTACAAATTGAACCTATTCCCTACTTTGTATATTACTTGTAGGTTCTCTAATAAATCAATACTTTAAGCAAGCAAAAGTTAATGTGAGAAAAAACAGTGCCCTATCCCCAGCAGCTCCCAAAACCCTGCAATGCAGGCTTTTATTATTTCTGTAAAAGGGGAAAAAAAAAAAAAAGGAAATCAATAGAGATTCCTCGTACATAATCCTCAGCAAGATTAGCACTTTGTCAACTTCTGCTGTGATCTCTTGGAAAGCAAAAAAGAAGCAGGAGAGGGGAGGGAGAGAAAAAGAAAAGGAGTCACAAGGAAGCCAAGAAACAAGGATCTGTTGGGGCTGTTCACTGTGATTCTGCAAAAGAACATTTAAAGTGTCCAGTTCTGGAGCCCTCAACACAGGAAGGACACTGAGCTATTGGAGCGGGTCCAGAGGAGGCCATGAAGATGGTCAAAGAGCTGGAGAAACTGCCCTATGAGGACAGGCTGAAGGAGTTGGGGTTGTTCAGCCTGGAGAAGAGAAGGCTCAGAGGGGACCTCATAGTAACTTACCAGTAGCTGAGGGGGTCCTACAGAAAGGCAGGGGACGGAAACAATGGATGTAATGGATGTAAATTGGAAGGGGGTAGATTTAGACTTGACATAAGAAAGAAATTCTTTACAGTGAGGGTGGTGAAACACTGGAAGAGGGTGCCCAGAGAGGCTGTGGATGCCCCCTCTCTGGAGGTGTTGAAGACCAGGCTGGACAAGGCACTGAGCAGCCTGATGTAGTGGGAGGTGTCCCTGCCTATGGCAGGGGGGGTGGAATTCAATGATCTTTAAGGTCCCTTCCAACCCAAACTATTCTATGATTCTATGTGTGCTCAGAAGTGGTGGAGATGCTGTTGAAATCCTAGCATGTGCAATTAAATAAAGGTTCTCAAACTGCCAGCAGGTATGTTTTCTGTTTTAAAAGGTGACTTAGGAGCCAAACCCTAATCTCAGTCACAGCCCTATGATGCTGAGTGTGGCAGAGCCAGCCCTGATGGGGAACAGCCTAGAGAGAGAGCTTGAGGGCATCTAAGGTAACATAGTGAAACACTGCTAGAGAAAAATCCTAAGCAATGATGCAAGCTCTGAGAAATGGATCAAGAGGGAGTAAAGATAAACCCATGTGTATGCAGATGCTAAGTCACATTATATCTCTTATATATGGCTATGAAGATGATGAGGGGACTAGAGCAACCCAAACCATTCTGTGATTCTGTGATGAAGAAAGGCTTGGGTCTTTTCAGTCTTGAAAAAAGGTGGTTTAGGGGGATGTTATCAATGATTTTCAATACTCAAAGTGGGGTGTCAGGAGGATGGGGCCAGTCTGTGTTCAGTGTGCCAAGGGACTAGGACAAGAGGGAATGGGCACAAACTGGAACATGGGAAGTTCCATCTAAACCTGAGGAGAAACTTCTTTGCTGTGAGGGTGGCAGAGCCCTGGAATAGGCTGCACAGAGAGGTGGAGTCTATCTCTGGAGACATTCCCAACCTGCTTGGATGCATTCCTGTGTGACCTGCTCTGGTGACCCTGCTCTGGCAGAGGGTTGGACTGGGTGGTCTCCAGAGAGCCCTTCAAACCCTGGGATTCTGTGATACCTCATAGCACTGCAAATCAGCCATTGATTAAATTCCCAGATGAGCTGCCTGAAGAGGCAATCCAAACATGAAAAAGGAGGAGAAATGGTATCAAAGGATCAAGAAGGGGCAGAAACACAGGCAGAAAATAAGCACAGGAGGTTGGAATCACAACAAACAAGTCATGGGGAATAATCACATCTTTCAGTTCAGGCCAAAAATTAAAGTATGACACAAAATCATGTCATGATAGCAGGGTTGGTGGCAATGCTTGCCACAAAGAGCTGGAAGCAGTGTGAGGTGCAGCTTACATGGAGGGAAGACTGCTGGGACATCTGCATCTTGTACCAGCACAACCCCACTAGTGTCTCATCTGCAGGTGCCCAGACAGGCAGCCTGGCTGCCAGGGAAGTTCCCTTTTTCAGAGAGCAATTCCTAGAAAGCATAAGAAGAGCAATAACAGCCTACCAAGCTAGAGTTTAAACAAACAATTCAGCAGCTGCTTTCTCTTAAGCCAGCTGAGAGATCCTACTGGGCTGAGGAGTGCCACTGCCATTTAGTCCTGTCTTCCTAATGAACCCATCCCTGGCTCCTACCCAGCTCTACCTGAGAGCAAAGAGTCAGGACCTGCAATACAATGACAGATTTCAATGCATAATTTAGTGAGAGAAATGAAAATGAATCTTCCTTTTTTCCTCGGGATTCCTCTCACTTGACCATCCTTTTACTTACAGCTCTAGGAACAGTCTTCTAATAAACCCAAGAAATCTCTTCAGTGAGAAAGTGCAGTGTGCCAGCAGTTTCTAAATCCCTGAAGCTGGAGAAGGAATTTGTTATTCATGCCATTGCCATTTCACCTGGAAAATGCAAGACTCAGCAGAAAATAGAGAAAACTGAGGAAGCCTCATGAAGAACTTGGATTCTTGAGACCTTCAGGGGTTGCCTGTTAGTAACAGTTAGACGGTGACACATATGTTCATGCCTATCCAAGCCTAAAAACTTCATTTCACACACAGCCACAAGCTACTCTGGGACTTGCAGCTGATTAATAGTATTTAATAAAAACCTATTGTTATAGGGATCTCATTTGTTCCACACAATAATGGTCTAATGGGAAAAATTTATTGGGTTTGCTTCCCATGTCTCTGCTAGAAAGATGGAATCCAAGGCTCAATAGAACACAAGTCCTAAAGCAACAGAAAATAGGCTCTGCTTGAGGTGTAAATTGCCAAATAATGTCTTTCTCTTCACTGACTGCACAGAAGAATAAGCTCCTGACTATTAGACAGCCTCATATGTGAATAAATTCTCTTTGTTAGTTTTGCTCCAGATCTGTGGAATTCCCCCAGACCAACAAACCTTATTTATTAAGCTCCTGACACTGGGATTCTGGACTTCTTACATCAAACTAGCAATAAAGACTTCAAAAATCTCATTAAAAGATTAACCTCCTATCACAAGCAGCTGGGACACCGCAAAGGGCTCTGCTGAGCTTCCAATATGAGAAGGTAGAGTAAAACCCAGGCAAAATTCTTCTCTCAGCACATTCCTTCAATAAATACTGTACAGCTGGGATGAGTCTGAGAAGGGATATGAATTATCCACAAAACCAGGAGTCCTTGTTGTCTTTTCTCATCTTAGGTAACAGGAATTGTACTTTTGAAGGTGCCATTTTTATCTGCTGACTGGAGAAGGCACCTTGGCTCCTGATGGAGACTGTTCTGGAAACTTGGACAAATTCCTCAAGTTCAGTTGTGATCAGTCAGATTCTGGTCACTGTCAATTACTGCAGAGCTGTAGCTACATCAGGTGGACATTATCTTTGGTCTAGCTTTGTCCTGAAAGCCTATAGAGATGGAGGATATCCAGACTTTATTGGTCATATTCTTTTACTGAAAAGAGCTGTTTGTCCTCATTCTGGTTGGGCTTTGCTGCTAACAGACAATTTATCAGATCTGTCATAGAATCACAGAACAGTTTGGGTTGGAAGATCATCGAGTTCCAACCCCCCTGCCATAGGCAGGGACACCTCCCACTAGATCAGGCTGCTCAGTGCCTTGTCCAGCCTGGCCTTGAACACCTCCAGAGAGGGGGCATCCACAACCTCTCTGGGCAACCTGTTCCAGTGTTTCACCACCCTCGCTGTAAAGAATTTCTTTCTTGTCATCTCACCTCATCTCATCTCACCTTATGTTTCTTCTGGCTTTACATTCAGTATATTCAGTGCTGTCCAACTCCCTGATTTCTTTGTGGGATGAAGCTCAATTTTCTCAAATCAAGAAATCACTCCACCCTAATATTCACACTTTTCACTTTCTTCATGGTTAATTCTTTTAAGTTTGGAGGAAGAGCTGTGCCATTGTGTTGTGGTTGTTCACACATAGGTGATGCAATACTTCAAAACTGCTCCCAAACCAAGGGTTTTTAAAGTCCTGTAGTACCTCAAGTTCAGCAACACATTTTTATGCCTTTTCAAACAGTGGAACTTTCATTGGTGACTTTAGCTGTGCCAATGCTCAAAAACAGAGTCTTAAAACTGTGTCCCATTCTGGAGCCCTCAACATAAGAAGGACATTGAGCTGTTGGAGCAAGTCCAGAGGAGGCCACGAAGACAATGAGAGGGCTGGGCTGGAGCCCCTCCCTTATGAGGACAGGCTGAAGGAGTTGGGGTTGTTCAGTCTGGAGAAGAGAAGGCTCAGGGGGGACATCAGAGTAGCTTCTCAATACCTGAAGAGGGCTACAAAAAGGTTGGGGTAGGACTTTTTAATAGGGTCCAGGATGGCAGGACTAGGAGTAATGGATTTAAGTTGGAAGAGGGGAGATTTAGGGTGGAGATAAGAGAAAATCTTTCCTGTGAGGGTGGTGAGACTCTGGAAGAGGTTGCCCAGAGAGGTTGTGGATGCCCCTCAATCCCTGGAGGTGTTTAAGGTCAGGCTGGAGGAGACATTGAGCAACCTGGTGTGGTGGGAGATGTCCCTGCCCATGGCAGGGGGTTTGTAACTCGATGATCTTTAAGGTCCCTTCCAACCCAAACCATTCAATAATTCTATGAAAACCAACTTCCTGCAATGCCACCTAATAAAAGGCAGGTGACAAGAACACCTGGAAATCGAAGGAAAAATGTCATCCTAAGTTACAACCAGAGAAATTTAATTCAACAGTTGAAATAAATATCTGCAGGCAGTTTCTTGTCACCTGTCATTATTCGCTGAGCTAAGTGGCACTGTGTCCTTCATCTGTTTGATCTGAGAAGTGCCAGGCTTCCTCTTGGGAGATATGGTCATACTATCCACATGCACTAAGTTCTCCATCAAGTGAAAGTAACCTGGACAGCTTTTGAAGCTTATATAAGGGAATAAATGGGCTGCATTTCTCTTACTCTTAGCAATTTCAGTGCATAAACCATATTAAGTGCAGAATCCCAGCAGTGAGCACATATTATTGTTGTCTTCTTGGTTGAATAAATGACTATTTTGCTGATAAAGGATCTTAAACTCCTTCTGATAAAGCATAAGCCTTTCAGAGGTAAAAAGATTCATCCAGAAAATGGCAGTCACAGCAGAACATCCTATTTTTTTAATTGGATCATCATCAAGTTGCTGTGAGTGCTCTGAATGATGGCTGGTACACAGCAAGGGACAGGATGAGTGATGGGAGGATTCTACTGAGAAGAGATATGAGAGGGGACCCTCATTTGCCAGGTAGTTCAAGTGGAGAGGATACTATAAATCTTAAAATAAGTCTTATATCTGATGATAACCTTGTCTTAAGAAAATCTACTTCTCCTTTGTGCATTAGTGGCAAGTTACCCAAGTTTGACATGTCAGTAGGAGAAAACCATAAGGCTCAATCTCACAAGGTTTAGTTAAAACCTTTCTTAATTCTTATGCTTTGATTGCAGCCTGATGGAACAAGACTTTAAGGGATCTTAAAATAGTTGGTGGGAAGGCAGTCTGGATAAATGTGAGTCAAGTCTTCAGCTTTATGCATAAAATCTTCTGCCTTCAGACTAAACTGTCTACAAATTCCTACACAGCCATGTTCTACATAGAATCATAGAATGGTTTGGGTTGGAAGGGACCCTAAAGATCATCCAGTTCCAAACCCCCTGCCATGGGCAGGACATCTGCAGTCATTTTAGATCATATAATCAATGTAAATTCCATTCAGATTTGGGCTGGAAGGTCAAAGAGAACAGCTGCTCATCTGAGTGAACATATGTCTCAGTTCCTCAGTGTTCAGATGAACTCATCCAAAGGAGTGCTGGCTTCTACAGACACCTCTCCCTCTGCTGCAATCCCAAACTCCATGACCATCAACTCCACAGGTACAATTTTTTCCTCCTAAGTGCCACTGTAGCTGAAGATTCATGAATCATGTCTGCAAATTTCCATATAAACAGCCTTTTGGTTCAAGCCTCTCCCACCACCTAGTAGGTAACATTACTAATCTGTGGGGTGTGAGTTGATGGACCAGAGCTCCTAACCCAGCAGCTAACTTTCACCTAAGGAAAGGAATTCTTTTCTCTCTTGAACTTACTCAGTTTAAAGACAGAAAACTACCTTTATCCCTACATATTCAGCAGTGGGCTGGTGCCTGACCAAAGATTCCTCTGGTTCTGCAGCCTGGCTGATAAAAACTTGAGAGATAAAGGACCTGCTGGCCTCTGGGAAATGACAGCTGTGCTAGAAAGAGGAGAGAGCAAAAAAATAGATGTGCATGAGACTAGAGAGGGAAATAGAGAATTTTAATTATTTTCTTCTCCTCCTTCTTGCTTTGCAGTCTCAACAACATCACCCTCCAGGTTTTCTCCTCTGCCCTTCTGTTGTCCATCACTCATATTCCTTCATAACCCTCAATAGTGGTGGTGAATTCTCACCTTCTCCAGTCCTTACTCTTCCAAAGAGAGTCCAGTGCAGGACTTGACCTGTTTTCTGCACTCACTAGTTTATAACCAGTACCATGGAGCTGTTTAAAGAGTCTAAGTCTGTTTAAGGAGAAGCAGGAGGTCTAAGGTTTCCTTGATCATGGCTTTGGAAAAGGTGAGGAGTCAGAACTAGAGCTGAAGGAAGAGATTAATCCTGCTAAACTAGTTGGAAGTTTTAGTATGAACTATTTTCCACTGCAAAAAGTTAGTTTCATTGAAATATAATTTTTTTCTTTCTTTCTTTATTTTTTTTAAGGTTGATTACGACTTAACTTTCCTACAGTCATCAGAGGGATGTTTTGGTGTGTCATCATTCTGGGAAAAGCAAAAAGTGACCCATGGTACAGCTCCAAGATCCACTTTAAACAACCTGGAATTAAGAAAAGAGGGAGATTGTTGCTGATGAGAAGGGGAAATGAATCCAAACAGGGGTAGGAAAAGGCAGAACTCTGGATTTGTTGGCCACCAGCTCAGGTGGGAACAGAGGGATGAAAACCAAGCATGAAAGACAAAGACAAAACTTGAGGAAACAACAGCCCACTCCATTTAACATGGAGGCCTTGTTAATTGACAGGAAGAAATAACATCAAGCCTGTCACTAATATCTAAAGAAAACAAGTCAGTGAACAAGACAATGGTTAACAATCCCATCAAATGTGAATCAGTGCTCATCAAAAACAACTTCTTGAGGCGGATAATGAGGCAGAGGTGCCGTCTGTGTGGGTTTGGTAGGGAGGAAGAGACTGAATCATTGGCTTAAATGATGCCAGTGAAAGGCAAAACCATCTTTTTTAGACATAAAGGGCTGGGCAGCACAGGACTGAAAGCCCTCTCTCTGCCCATAATACTAAGAACTGCTTTTTTACCACCCCCTGCTACAATCAGCAAGCTGAGACTCCACAAACAGCTCCACACAGCCTGAGCCACATGTTAATGTCAGCTCATCAAATCATCTCAGTCTAGACCCCAACATAGACATGCAGAAAAGTGTTGTGTCCTATTCTGACAGCCCACCTAGCCCCCTAAAATACTCACTTCTTGTCTTTGAGAACCTTGATACCATTTTCTTTATTTTTCATTATGCTACTTCATATGGATGGACTTCAGACCATCCAAGCACAGCCCTCTCCTTTATCTGCTTCGAAATTATTCTTTTCTGCATTTCCAAATTCTGTTAAAAGCCATTCTTGGTCCCCAAGAATGTAAAATTTTCTGACTGATAAAGCAGTAACACTTTTTCCACAATCATGCATTTGATTGGACTAGATGACCTCTTGAGGTCCCTCTTATTTTGTGATTTTGTAAAATACCTTCATTTGCAAAGTTTGCTCTGTGGTGGTAAATCATACTTTGGTAATTCAGATCCTGGCCAGGCTCTGGAAGATCTCAAAAGTCTTCACAGCTCTTGGAAAAAAACTTGTCAGACATATGCAAAACAATTAATTGCACAGCCTGTAGCAGCTTATTCTACTGCTTTCATCCTTGAAAGACAGGGGAGCTCTCCTGATGTCTCCCATGCAGAAGGTCTGATGCCCATGGTATCCAGTTGGCAGACAAGTCAATTTTTGCTTGTAAGCTGCTGCTTCTACAGCAAGGACATGTTCCTCCCTGAGCTCAAAACACAAAGGACTTCCCTTTGAGCCTTGCTGTCAGTGCTTCATTGACTATTTCTCCACTCCATTAATCGCCCTGGAAGGGACCATCTCACTTCAAATGCAAAACCTGACAGCCTGGTGTCTCCTGATGCTCCCTGAGGGAGATTCACAGTTCCCCTGAGCTGCAGGAGATTTTCTCTCCTCCATTCTCTTCCCAAATTACACTCACCTTGCATGTTTGGACAGAGCATTTTGTAGTGCTTTTTTCCAGTTGCTGTGTGACCTGGTTCTACATCCCTCAAAAAAAAAGAAAAATGAGTCACACAGAAAGCAGCTATCTGAAAGCTACTGCTTGACATTTAAGGAGCAGGAAATACATCCTCAAAATCACAGCACTGCCTTAGAAATTATGACTTTTAAACTCCCTGAGAGTGCTGGTACATACACTGGTGGAGTTAGGTGGGAACAACTGTGGTCTGGCAATGTCTCTGCCTCCATGGAGTGAACATGGAGAGCCTAAGATCTTAGGCTAGGTGCCCAAAATCATCTCAGCTTGGAGAAGAGAAGGCTGTGGAGAGATCTCACAGCAGCCTCCCAGTACCTGAAGGGGCTACAGAAAAACTGGGGAGGGGCTGTTTGCCCCTGGAGACACAGGATGAGGGGCAGTGGTTTGAAACTAGAGCAGGGCAGAGTTAGATGAGACATGAGGAAGAAGTTCTTCCCCACAAGAATGGTGATACACTGACCCAGACTGCCCAGAGAGCTGCTGGAGTTCCCATCCCTGGAGACATCCAAGGCCAGGCTTCCTGAGGCTCTGAGCAACCTCATCTAGTGTACGATGTCCCTGCTCACTGCAGGGTGATGGACTAGATGGGCTTTGAAGGTCCCTTCCAACACAACACATTAGGTGACTGGGCTCAGGGGGGACCTTATAGTAACTTACCAGTACCTGAGGAGGTCCTACAGAAAGGCAGGGGAAGGACTTTTTAATATGATATCGGATGGGAGGACCAGAAACAATGGATGTAATTTGGAAGGGGGTAGATTTAGACTTGACATAAGAAAGAAATTCTTTACAGTGAGGGTGGTGAAACACTGGAACAGGTTGCCCAGAGAGGTTGTGGATGCCCACTCTCTGGAGGTGTTGAAGACCAGGCTGGACAAGGCACTGAGCAGCCTGATGTAGTGGGAGGTGTCCCTGCCTATGGCAGGGGGGTTGGAATTCAATGATCTTTAAGGTCCCTTCCAACCCAAACTATTCTATGATTCCATGATTTTTTGATTTTTTGACAAAGCAGGCAGAGATTTCCTGGAATCACAGGACAGAAGAACCTGCATATTCTTGAGACTTCCACTGCATCAAGAGACTGGACCACACTGTGCCTTGGCAAGATGGTTCTCCAGACCAGCCTGAATAAATAAGTGTTGTGGTTTGACCTCAAGAGTAACAAAGTCCCTTGTGTCTTGCCCTG
Organism: Turnix velox; assembly: GCA_013400935.1. Lineage (NCBI taxonomy): Eukaryota > Metazoa > Chordata > Aves > Charadriiformes > Turnicidae > Turnix > Turnix velox. The sequence continues at coordinate 49,957 of VZTY01021692.1, forward strand.
TTGGGGCAGCAGCCTCATGAGAAAGAAAACCAATACTCATGGGCTGAGCTAAAGGCAATTTCACAGAACAGCAAAGAGAACAACCAAACAACAACGACATGAGTTGAGTAGGGGATTGTACAAATGCTATTATGGCACCCCTGCTCCCTCAAGACTCAAGCAAGGTGCAACCCATCAATGGGCAGTTTGGACATGGTCAGAGATGTTTTGTTTTCCTGTTCTCTTTTATTAGATTTGGCAATTTTTTAACTGTTTTTTGCCCTCCAACCAGAGACAAAAGGTCATCCTGCCTTTCCAGCCACTCTTATCCTATTCAGACATTTCTGCTGGGGTTGTCTAATTGTGACAGCACTAATAAGTGCTCTAGGAAGCTTAGAGTTCAAAGAGGCAGGGAATACATTTGCACTTCTCCAGCCCATACATGTCCTCAGTAAGGAATTTCCACTGATTGTAAAATGATCTTGTGGCCTCTGCAAATTTAACAGGCAGAAATTCTGTTCTCATCTTCCTAATGTGGGCAAATTCTGTGTTTGCAGGCAAAGAGTCAGTGGTGAGACTGTGGAAGACAAATTAGATGCCCTGGTCTGATGGGATCAGGTCACACATCACCTTATGTCTTGTCATATGTCCTGACAAGGAAACAGGACCACCTTGCAGAGGTGGAAAGCACCTTCTGGCCTTAGATGGGTCCAGGATCCTTGTGCTGGAGATGGAGGTAAGTGGAGGAAAGAACTGGTGCCAGCCCAGCATGTGGGAGGAAATGTCATCCAGATGGCTCAGAGAACAGTGCAGGGTCACAGGAGGGAAGGGAGCCTTCCCGAAAACAGCTTTTCCACAAAACCCAGAAATGTCTTCAAACTAATGCTGCTCATGGGAATGTACCAGTGTCAACACTTTCTTAATAGGGAAACATGTCTTGGCACCTCGGTGGAATTTCTAAGCAAAAATCAGAGGGAAGCAGAGAGCTGAGACTTGAGCAGACTTTTGAGCCTTGAGTTGAGGACATTCATCTTCTGTAGGTTCAGTCCTGTAGGTTCAAGATCAACTACTCCATCCTAGGAGGAATGCTGATGGTCAGGCTGCACTGAAGTGCTGTCATACCTCCTAGACACAACAGGAACCCTGGCTTGTCCCAACCACACTTGTGCAATGTTCTTCAACTTGAAGCTCTCGGCTCTGTCCTTCCATAGCAGTATTTTTGGACCATTTCAGAGAAGGACCAAGTTTAGTCTGACAGGCTCTCATAGAAATGTGCAGAGAAAGAGTAATTCTGAGGGGAAGAAGGGACAAACTTCTTTTCTCCAAACATTTGGACAAACAAGACACAGAGGGGGTAGTTTATACCTGAAATCTTTGTTCAGCAGCTTCAGCAGATACCTGCACATCAGTGTCTGTACACTCAGGATAATTCTTTTATGGATAGATTTAATATCAAGCAGCCTCATTTCTACAGCAGAAGACCAATTCTTCAAAAATGTGGGTTTTTATCATGTCCAGGTTAGTGGCTTGGTTTTGCTTGGGGCATTTTTAGCTTCTAAGAGGTATTCAATACTTAATATGAAGAGAATTTACTGGTAAATCATTACTACAGCTGGGATTAACAATATAGGGTTTTTTTTTGCTTGTAACCTCTTGCTCAGCTCCGTGGCTTGGGAGGTGTCCCTGCCTATGGCAGGGGGGCTGGAACTTGATGATCTTTAAGGTCCCTTCCAACCCAAACTATTCTATGATTCTATTATCTACTTTAAATACCAATGTAAGAGAGTTAATGTGAGTTAATGATTTGCTTTTGTGTCTCAAAGAAATGACACTAATGTTATCTGCTGTGGTCAGAAATAGGTGCCACATACATGCTGATGATTTCATATGCTTTAGGTGGTTTTCCACTGGGATAAGACATCTGTCCTGGGATAGAGTCCTCCAATTCACACTAAACCACAGCACTAATGACTCCAGCTAGGCTGGCTTCCAGCTCTACCTTGTATCAGGAATTCTGTATTTCTTTCATGCACCACAAGAAACACTTCTGAGAATTTGGGATAGCAGTCAGTGTGTTAAGCAACAAGCCCCATGAGCTCTATGTAACAGGGTCACCTTCTCCACAAGAACACCCAGTGTATTAATGAACAGTTTGCTCTTAGCATGGGCAAAGATCTTGAGAAAGGTAGGGGAGATAATTCACCATTCTACACTTACAGCTCCCTCCATTTTCAATGCTGCCTAATTTTTAAGTCAGTTTAGTGTTCCAGAAATATCATGTTTTATGCAACAAGACAGGCTGAAGGAGTTGGGGTTGTTCAGTTCTGGAGCCCTCAACATAAGAAGAACATTGAGCTGTTGGAGCAGGTGCAGAAGAGGGCCATGAAGATGACCAAAGGGCTGGAGCAACTCCCTTGTGAGGACTGGATGAAGGAGTTGGAGTTGTTCAACCTGCAAAAGAGGAGGCTCAGAGGGGACCTCAAAGAAGCTTCCCAATATCAGAAAGGCTGGGGTAGGACTTTTTGATAGTGTCCAGGATGGTAGCACTGGGAATAATGGATGCAAATTGTAAGAGGGGAGATTTAGGCTGGAGAGAAGAAAGAACTTCTTGACTGTGAGTGTGGTGAGACACTGGAAGAGGTTGCCCAGAGAGGTTGTGGGTGCCTCCTCAATCCCTGGAGGTGTTTAAGGCCAGACTGGATGAGGCACTGAGCAGCCTGGTGTAGTGGGAGGTGTCCCTGCCCATGGCAGGGAATTTGGAACTTGATGATCTTTAAGGTCTCTTCCAACCCAAACTATCATTCTATGACTTCTCTGATCTCACCCAGTTCACAAAAGCTTTCAAGATGCTTTGCTTTGTGACATCCCTGTGAGTGGGAGTTGCAGCAAACAAGTTCAGGGGATGGACGTGCATCTTTTAGCAAGCAGTGACTGTGGGGTCCTCTGTTGTAGTTACTGCTCAGTGGGTCACTGATTCCTCTGAAAGAGAACACTTAAACACAGGGCTTTCTGTCAGTGGAAATGCATGGCCCCTAGTGGGGAAGGCACAAGCTGGTTAAGCAGAGCTGCAACATTTGAGCAGTGCTCACCACAGGAAAAGAAATTTTTCAAGGAGGAACTGTGTGTGATTAATGAAAGCCCCTGAAGAGATCTGGGGTCACTTCACCGAGTGAGCAAGTCCAAACCTGAGAATAAAAGGATTAATTCATTGAGGAGGAAATCAGAACCTTTCACTGCAAGAGAGGGACCCTGCATTACCCCAGGAATGCTAATTAATCTGTTATATGGGACTTGTCAAAACAGTGGTGTTACACAGACTTCCATAGCCAAGAGTGGGCCAAGGTCAGGCATCCCAAAGTGGGTGTTGTGCTCCTTGTTTGCACAGAAGTCACAGTGCCCAGTAATAACAGTTCTCCACGTGGCTGAGCTGGAGTTAAACATGACTGTTCTGATGGAATTAAATACAAACCCAGCAGCAGGTCATTGCATGAAAACCATCTTTGAGATCTAGTTTGGTGATATTTAATAAAAAAAGAAATATGCAAGGAGGTTCACCTGACTGATTGTTTTGCTCTATGGCATGTTCAACTGTCACCTGTCTCCATGGGCTGAGGTGGGATCACAGACCTAATGGTTCAAGCCTAAGAGTGTCAGAAGAAGGTGAGATCTGATGTCTGCACCCTTTGAGAGGTGTCCTGTTCAACAGAAGCTTTAATACTTGGTGTCTCACCCATGCTTTATTATATGGTTCACAGGAGTAAGGAATGCACAAAACCATGTCTCACCATCTCAGAATTACAAGCCAGGTACCCAGTGAACTATCTAAATGTGTTTTGTTTAAATCCTTTCAGTCCAAGGACATATCCCACGGGGTCCTTGCAGTGAACTTCGAGCTATACTTCATGGTGGCTGCAGGGCAAATGTGAACATCCAAAAAAAAAAAAAATTATGGCAAGAGCAAGGAAATAATGAATATTTTATTACCTTCTATGAGATGAACAACTGCAATGGCAAAGTGGACCTCCAGACCTCGGAGCTGACTAAAGGACAAAACAACTTTTGCATGCAGAGTCACCAGTGTAGCTGGGAAAAGCATGATCTATTGTCACACAGAACTTTTGTTCTCTAAAAACCTATTAGTATTGGCTGAAGAGGAAATTTCAGTGCTACAGACTCTGTCCTAGACATTACATAATTGTTAACAGAAAGATCTCATATCAGACTCAATAACAAAGGTGGGGAAGAATAATGATAACAATTCATGTGGAGAAAGTATAGAAAAATAAAAAGATAGCAGTAGCAATACCAACAGCAGCAGCAATGGTGACAAACACCACAAGTCCTGACGTTGAGATCACTTTTGAGCTCAACATGTGTGATGCTCAGAGCTGTGGGAATGAACCCTGTGGCTCATTTGACTTAATGCTGATGAGGATTTGCTGGTTTCTTGCTTTTGGGATCCCTTTGGAAGCCCAAACATGTGCTTCAATACAATCCAGCACTTTCCAGAGCCAAACCCTACTTTTAAAAGAGAACCTTTATGCTGTTGAAGTTTCTCTCTAGGTTATGAACAACAAATTCTGAGAAAAGCCCAGTCATTTGCAGTATTAGTGTCAACAGAAAGATAAGGACTTGGACAGCAAACAAAAATAAGAGCAAAAAGCAATTCTACAAACAAATAATTGATTAATTATGGGACTTTTCTGCATTGAAGCAGTTTATCTGCTAAGATGTGTTTTTGTAATAGTAAAAAACACTTTCTGACACTTCCTAGATGAGTCTCATAATACATCTCCCATTCTGACTACTCTGGGCAGCAGAGGGTTAGGATATTACACAGCCCAGTGAGAATCTGAATCCCAGGAATAAGAAATGTTAAATATTCATCCAGTTTCATCTAACAACTGCTGACTGCGAGCTCCGCTGAAATCCTTGAAGTCTAATTTTAATTAATAGGAATTATTGCTTAATATTCAGCCTGAAATTTCATTGTGTTTCCCCTCTTCCCTTTTTGGAAGTTGTTGAATATTCATTGCCCTCCCTGAATTTGCACTAATCCAGGAGGTTTTTCTCTTTAAATGAGGATGGATAGATGTGTGCTATGAGTACCAGAAAGAGAGCAGAGCATGGTGGTGTGCTCTGTTTTCTGCCCTTTGGCAGCCCCAGAGCTCTTCGGCCATCTTTCTGAATCTCTCTGCACAGGATGCCTGCCACCAGTGGCAAATAGATAGTGACAATCTACAACAGAGGGTGAAGGAAGGAGGTTGGGAGGGTTTCCATAGTGACAAGTCCATCACCACAGTCTGTGGGTGGAAATGAAATATCTGACACTGTGAAAAGCTTCCACCCCTCTGAATCTCATGCATATGTTTGGGGAGCTCCAATATTGGGTGACAGAGGGAAAACTGCTGTGCAAAACAAGAGACCTTGTTTGCCACATCTCCTCTCATTTGAGTTCAGTTCCACCTCTCTGGAAAGGAAAAATTGTCAGGGAAAGAAGAAAACTCTCAGCAGGCTGACAAATTGCTGTGTAGGAAATCCAGCAGAATGGCTGAGGAGGTGTTGGGGCAAGGTCCAAGTGAAACTCTTCTCTTAGAACAGGAAAAACCTGAGTCAGGACTGCCTGGAAAGAGTCATGGTGGACGAGCAAGAACATCTGTTGGTCTCCTCAGAAGAGAAAAGGCTTCAGGACAGGTAATAATGCAGGATTTAACATAAGTGAAATCACCAGACCTGATCACAACAGGACTCCCTCCAGCTTGGCTTCCTCTCTGAACAGGGGCCAGTAACAGATGAGGAACCCCACGGTGGATAATTATCAAATAAAGTGCCTGGGGGAAATGTTCTCTCTGAACAGCATCAGTTACTGGTTGTTGGCTTGTGCTCTGAAAGATAACAGATCCTGACCCAGAAATGTTTCCCATGTGGATGCACCAGTGTAGGGTGGAGCTCAGAAAAGCAGTGCATGAACAGGGATGTGAGTGGACACACAGCACAAATGAAAAGGAGACATAAGTAATGGTAAGTGGGCTGATGGGCTAATAAAACCCATGACTCAAGTTTTCCTAATTGCCTTTTTAATCACAGTATGCACATGTGCCCAAGTTCTAGTGTGCACAACTTTTTTTTTTCCAGTTCTGAGTCTTTTCTGCATCTGCATTGGGTGGTTTGCAAGAGAATCATAGAATAGTTCAGGTTGGAAGGGACCTTAAAGATCATCAAGTTCCAAACCCCCCTGCAAGGACACCTCCCACTAGATCAGGCTGCTCAGTACCTCATCCAGCCTGGCCTTAAACACCTCCACAGAGGGGGCATCCACAACCTATAGATTTCTTTAAATTTGTTCCTTTGTCTGAATAAAACCCACATAAATACTAATGTACCACCATTTTATTGCCTTCTTTCAACTAAGTCTTATTCTGCTTAAGATTAATCCCACTGCCTCAGGTACAACCCATCCTGATACCTGTTTGTTGAAATGGCCCACAGAGTGATTTCCTTGGCTATCCTAAAAAAACCTCATAATCTTCAAGTCTTGTGAGTCAGGGATGGGGAATGGGCTGGGCTGGGGAACCTTCACCTGGGAGTGAATTACCCCAGGATTGGGGACAAGGTCTCTCCTCATGAAATGATCGAATAAAAATTATCTGAGGGCTGGAATACCTCTCCTGCAAGAACAGGGTGAGAAAATTATGGAAGACTGTGGTCTACCAGTAACCAGAGAGATGAAGAAAGAATCTTTGAGGGATTGGACAAGGGGGAACACTTTTAAACAGTAAGAGGGGAGATTTAGACTATGTATTCAGAAGAAATTCTTAGCTTTGAAGGGGGTGAACCCCTGACCCAGGCTGCCCAGAGAAGAACCAGATGAGTTTTGAGGCCAATCCAAACCATTCTATGATTTTGTGATTCTATGAAAACTCAGGGCAGACATCCCCAGGTTGGGAAAGGGATAAAAGCCTGTATTGACAGCCTGTCTCACAAAACATGATTTGCTATTCCTTCTTGCTCTGTAAACCTGGGCAGCTACTGCACCTGGGTCAATAAACCTTGATGTTTACCTCAATGACTGTCAATATTTATGCCATTATGGCATGATTCAGGGGTCAATAATCCCAGGTTCTGCTGCAGCAGGATGTTTTAAGTCTGAAATGAAGCAGACCTTTCATGACAGATTTGTGCAGCCCTGAACTCAGTGGGAGACTCAGTCAAGTCTTACAGATAATAGTGCACTCTGTTTTGTAAATTCTCTTTTTGTGTGGGTTGTAAAAGTATTTTGCTTTATTTTACTTTGCTTTATTGCCTTTAATTCTGAGTTCACATCTTATCTGAATTTAGAGATGCAGGGACTAGCAAAGCATATAATTTTCAGGCATTTTCCTCAGGAATAAGTCGTAAATTTTCATAATTTGAAAAATCCTTGTGGGAAATTGAATGTCCAAGGGTCTTTTGCACAGCTGGAAAGGAGAGGTGGACCACCACAACCTCCCTTTCATTAAAGCACTCTGGTAATGGCAACCTGATGTTACAAGAGGTCCTGCAGTAACCACAATGAGCATAAGATCATAATCACCTAGGTTGGAAGGGACTTTTCAGGTCATTGAGTCCAACCATCAGCCCAGCTCTGACAAGCCTCATACCTGAGCAGGAACTTGACCCTCAGGTTGGGAGTCTGATGCTCTCCCAACTGAGTTACATACCCAGGTTGTCCTTTGATCCATGCAATGCAGAGGGAATTAAACTGTGGATGGGTGGATGGGCAGATAACAGGATGTGAAATGGTCGCAAACGTAGGATCATAAAATCCTAGAATAGTTTGGGTTGGAAGGAACCTTAAAGATCATCAAGTTCCAACCCCCCCTGCCATAGGCAGGGACACCTCCCACTACATCAGGCTGCTCAGTGCCTTGTCCAGCCTGGTCTTAGCTGGCCATGGGGACAGAAGACACAGAACAGCAAACAGCAGGGGCTCAGCAAGTTTCTTGTCAGAGTTGGGTTGATGGTTGGACTCGATGATCTGAAAAGTCCCTTCCTACCTGGGACATTCTATGATTCCTATTATCTCCCCTTCTTGCTTACCCCATTTCTGAGCTGTTCAATGGGCAGCAGACCAGGCACAGTGAGCTGGGATCAGCACACAAACGTGCCACCAGAGTTGGGACATGTCCCTCTGTGGACCAGGAGAAGTGGCAGTTCTGTAGCTTCCTTGGGGCTGTTCAGCAACTTGCTGATTCATGACATCCTATGCAGAGATGTGATGGATCCTTGACACCCTGCTTCTTCCTCCTTGTCCCCACAGGTGTGAAACAGGCTGCCACCTCCAAGACATCTTTCTCCTTATCTTTGGAAACAATCTGAGTTTTTGGAAATAGTTGTCACTTTTTAAAAAAATAAAGGAAATAGTTTGAAATCCATGAGCATTTCCTCAGCACATTTTGGTCCATTGTGCCCTCAGCAGCCCTGGAGACATCCCCAAGCTCCTGCTTTCTCTCCTTTTCCAGTGGAAACTTGCACTTTTGTTTTTTTTTTTTTTTTCTTTTCTAAATTCTTTTTTAACTTGTCTCCCTTCAGCTCCTGGCTAATGAGACCATGTTCACCACAGCAGGTAAGGTCACTCTCTCAAGACTTTGCAAGGATCTTTAAGCCAACATGCAGGATGCCACTGTAGCTCAGCTTTGCTTCAGTGTTTTCTAGGACACTGCATAGCTGATAAGGTCACACAGCACAAGCCCAGCCTGTGGGTAGCCAGGCATGGAACCAGAGCTTTCAGGGCTGTAACCTCCTTATTTCCTATCTCTTATTATTCTGCCCTTGTTTCTTCTCTGTCTGTTTTGACCCAGGAGGACACAGGAAAGACCTTTAGCTAAATTTCTAAACAAAATCTTTAACTCCCTCTCTAATGTGCTTGACTATGGGTTTGTTTTTTGGTTTTTCTTTTTTTTTTTTTTCAAATCTTGAGTTGGGGGGGGAGGGGAAACAGGAGATAAACATTTCATTTTGGATTGACCCAAAAAACCCATTTTTCAGTTCAGTCAGCAAAGCAGATCATCAATTATTCAGCATGTTTCACATCAGCATGAGGGAGCCAGTGCTGGGTCTGGAGAGGGGTGTGGGAGCCCAATGAGGTAACTGGGGTGAGAAGATGGCACCCAGAGGTGTGAACCCACTCTGCTCTGAGGCCAGGTGGTCTCCCACAGCTTTCTGCAGTGGGACTATTTTTAACCTCCCCTCTCCTAATCTGGGCAGGTGAAAGAGATGAGGTGGGTGTGAGGTTCACAGCACTTCTGTCTGTGCTGTGACACTGGTTTGCTGCTCAAGTGGAAATTAATCCTGAAGCTGGGCTAGATCCTGGAATGGGTTGAAGTCTGCATGGGCAGACCAACCTTGTTGGTTACATCCATGGAGGTGTTTTATTTGCTTGAGTCTCCCACTTTTTGTAAATCATCAGCAGATCCTTTAAGACAGAACATGGTCAATCCTAAAGCTCTGAAGATGTGCTGCTCTCATCTCTGCTGGTTTTTGGAGGCTGTAGTCCAGCAAGAACCTTCAGACTTCAGTTTCCACTGGAACTCTTTCCTTCAACCTCTTACCTACATGTCACATGGCTGCTTGCTAACTCCCTGTCACTTATAGAGCCCTGAACAAATGCTCTACTGCTCTTCTAATTTGCCCTGGAGCTGGGGAGCACCCATTTTTGAGCATGGGAGTAATCACATATCTCCTTAGAGGTGATTTGAGCTCCTCAACCCATGTTACGTAGGCACATTCCCAATTCCATCTTCAGCACTTCATCCTGAAAGGTCTAAAAAGTTAAAACCAACTCTCTAGACCACAATAACCTTGAGACTATGAACTCTGATTCCTGAATGTACTTCCACTGTGCCAGAAAGTTGCTCAGGAGATCACTTGCTTTATGACTTGAAGTAGGTTAGTCCATGATTGCCAACCACAACCTCCCAGAGGGAGCTGGGGAGAAGCTGCCTCTGCCAGAATTTCTCTGTTCAGAATTTCTATGACTTAGTGCTCAGTGACCTTCAGGATGGGAAATATTATCAAGAATAGAAGACCCTAGAGGTAGCATTTCTGCATCATGAGTGCCTGCAAGACCCCTGCACCAAAACATCTCACATCTCGCTGATAGCTTCACCAAGATCCAGACCACATCACACATGAGGCATTGACTTGAAAGCTCTCTGGACACTGCTTTTGCTGAGGAGTAGGATGGCTTTTATACCTAATTCCAAAAGATTTTGTTGTTCTTTCCTTCCGATTCTACTCTGATACCCATCAAGAACTGAAATTTCCCTTGAGAAATTGAAGAACAGCAACAAGTGGACCAGAGTGGTGGCAGAGTCCCCAGCCCTGGAGAAATTCAAGTCCAGGCTCTGAGTGGCCTGATAGAGTGCAGGATGTCCCTGATCACTGCAAGGAGATGCACTGGATGGCCTTGGAATTGAACTTCCAACACAGTATTGGCCTCAGAACTCACACAGAGGATTTAGGAGCAATGACCAAGTAACCAGCTATACAAGATGTGCTCATAGATGATGGGGAGATGCAGATAGCCCAGAGACAACAAACAGAACAACTTCACCTCTGCTGCAGATTCAATGTCCTTGGCAAGGATAAAAAATTAGAATTCAAACCCTCAAATCCCTTAGTTCTCACATTATTCAACTCAACTCTTTGGGTGATGCTGGTCATATTTTTAAGAAGTTACCTGATCCTTTTGTGTTACATCAAATGAACACTTCACTGAAAATACAAATTTAGGGGGGTTTGCAAATTAATTTTTTTTAATTTTAAAGAGTCTCTGACTGGTCAAGGTGGACAAGCCAGAATAGTGTATCACAGGGAGAGCAGGTTGAAAGACCTTTTTTTTTAACCTACAGAAGCTTAGTTTTCCTTCAGGAAATATTAGGTGGGGGGTGGAGGAGAAAATTTAAAGCCAAATAATTTTCAGTAATATTTTTTTAAATTCCTGATCATTTTGACTGGTTGAAAATACAGCTTTCCTCCCATAGAAATCTATTCTGGAAATGTATTGACCATCTGCCATCATGACACCTTTACAGACTACCATCCATCATTTACATCTCAGCTCTGCAACCCAGAAATGCAACCAGAGACTCTGAGCACATTATATTCCTCTGCCTCCAAACCAATGGTTGCTTTTTGGGGTCCATATATGTTTTATCAGATGGTTTCAAGTATTCCAGGGGAAGACAAATATGATTAGTGGTAAAAATTTTGCTATCCTGGACTGAAAAAATTGACAGCTCCAGTCATTGCCTGTGGGAGTTTTGAGCATTATGAATGCACCAGGAAGCCACAGGATGGTGGATCTTCCACTGTACCTTGTTTGCTGTGTGACACTCCATAAATCTCATAGTGAGAGTTCTCATAATGGGACTTGCTGCTTTTAGAATAGCTTGGCAGAGGGATAAAGAAATTTTCTGTATGCAGAAGACTCAAAGATGATCCAACAAACATATTTAAGCCCAGAGGATTGCAGGTTTTTATGCAAACACACCTCAGGAGAGGGGGGAGAAGGAGGGGGTGGCCTCATAGAGAAGCTGTATCACTGCATAGGGGGAGGATGGCTCTCCACAGGGCGCACCATGTAGAGAGGAGCAGTGTGGCAACTCCACAGAGGAGTGTGAGGAAGATGAAGGAGCAAGGACATTTATTGCATCTGTGTCCCATAGAAGTGGGCTTCTGGGGTCATGAAGTGGGTCCCACAGGCTTTGATTTGGGATTTCCAGACCCAGGGCATCTGGCAGCAGGGGCAGGGGCCATGTCCTGGGGTCTACAAAAGACCAGTGAGGCCATCCCCAAACTGGAGATAGGACTGGCACCATGACAGCTCGAAACACCGAGCTGCCTCTCACCTGCCTCCCACTTTCCATTTTTCACAAAGGAAGAACACCACCAAGACCTCTAACTTCAAACCTTACTCCCTTAGTAGAGAAATCAAGATGCTTTTTAAAACTGGAGAATATGCAGCACAAACAGCTCAAAAAGAAATCTCCAAGCTGTCAGGAATCCCCATTTTGGCATCTCCAACTGGGCAACCTCTTTTTTCTCAACTCAATGCCTTGAGAAGTCAAGATTTTATATTTCTAAGATTTTCTATCCAAGAAAAAAACTCTGAGCTTTATAAAGAATTCCTGTCTCTTTTTCTTTAACTCAATGCCTTTAGAAGTTAAGATTTTATATATCTAAGATTTTCTATCCAAGAAAAAAGCCCTGAGCTTTAGAAAGAATTCCTGTCTCTTTTTCCTCAACTCAATGCCTTGAGAAGTCAAGATTTCATATTTCTAAGATTTTTCTATCGAGTTAAAAAGAAAAAAAAAACCCCAATCTTTATAAAGAATTCCTGGCTCCTAAAAGGGTAAACAAGCACACACCAACACAAAACTTTTCAGTCATTTCATAGCAAGCTCTTCCATATAAAGTAGGAGTCAAAACATCTCCTGGCCCCCTGGTCCCCTATATGTATAATACCATAAATGAATATAAGAATGAATTTAAGACAATTTAGTGGCTTTTCCCCATTGCTTTGGTAGAATCCTTGAGTTACCAAAGTCTTTGGGTCACTGAGAAAGGTGATGGCAACACCTCTCAGGGACAGCTGAAGCAGATTCTGCTCCTTTCCTGTAATGAAAACCCTCTCTGACCACAGAATTAGCAGGACAAAAAGGACAGAAACAGTCTAGAAGCCTCCCCATTCCATAATTTACACTGAATAGTTGTCCAACCAAAGGAGAAGGAAATCCAGAACTTGTCTAGGTAAATGTGAACTGGAGAAAGACTCTTTCTCATTCTGGGTTTTGATTCGTTACTGAGCATTTGAAAGTTTTTAACTATGGGAAACAACCCATAACCTATCAGATTTTACCAGGATTTTAGAGAAATTTGAAATCATGCCTCTCTTTTCCTCCATCTTTCTTGTCTCCTATTAGAGAACATGTACTAAAACAGTTCCTCTCCCAGGAAGGGCCCAATGAACATCCTCTGGACAGATCAGACAAAAGTGGACCAAAGAGAGCCCCTACTGCTAGAATGAGGACAGTGACAGTGCTATGATAAACTCTTATTTCCTGAGTGTTTTAAGGAGAGTAGTAGCCTTCAACACAGCTCTCTGTATCTTATTTCCAATAGGAAAACTCCAATTCAGGCTGTGGTGGGAGTGGGACAAAAGGGATGACCCTAGTCTCTTAACCCAGGTGATTCCAGTGAAGTGAATATGACCCTTGTTTTCAGGTCTCCAAAGAGAAATGTCTCATCTGGGACAGTTTTACTTTGCTATGACTACTAATCCTGTTAATAGAAAATGCATCAATAAACCCAGCTCCTTTTGATGTCTTCCTCCCTAATCTTCATGGTGGATTACTGCAGTAGGTCACCTTGCCTCCTCCCTTATCCCTGTCAGAGCATCCTCCTTTGAAAACTCTAATTACCTCTCGGAGATAATTGCCAAAATCATTTCCAGTCCTGGAGAGATCTTCAAAACCTACTTGTTTATGAAAGCAAATAATTCAGGTTAATCAAATGTTGTGAGATTTCCCCACTCTTCCTGTCTAGGTATTTGTACATTTACATCTGCACCTTGGCTGTCACATAAATGGTCTGAAAGATGACCTTCACCAGGTAATTGCTCCAGGAGGGAAAAGGAGGTTGTTGCAGGAGGAAAAGACTCTTTGTAGCCATAGGGCAAGGGGGAATAGTTTCAAGGTGAGAGAGGGAAGATATAGATGAAATAGTTGGAAGAAATTCTTTGCAGTGAGGTGGATGAGCCCCTGGCCCAGGCTGCTCAGAGAAGCTATGGCTGCCTCATCCCTAGAGGGGCTAAAGGTCAGGCTGGATGGGGCTTGGAGCAACCTGTGCTGGTGGGAGGTGTCTCTGCCCACAGCAGAGGGGTTGGAACAGGATGATTTTTGAGATCCTTTCCAACTCAAACCATTCCATGATCTGCTGCACTCTGGGTGGGCTATCTCACCTTCAGCAATAGGACAAATAAAGACACTGAATGAGGATCCCATTAATGAACCATCCCAACACACAGAGAACCTGAATTTCACGACAAAATGGGCTGAACTGAGTAAAGCTGATTACTTTCCACCTCCTAATTATGGAACAGACTTGACATTTAGGGGACTATGGCTACAAGGAGTAGGACTCTTTTCACCACTAGTCTGTCAGTTGAGTCACATCAGGTGTCCCTGCCTATGGCAGGGGGTTGGAACTCGATCTTTAAGGTCCCTTCCAACCCAAACGATTCTATGATTCTATGATTCATCCTCCATTTACCTATTGATCTCATGGGAAAAAGCATCACACTGAACTCTGAAAGCAGAAGGAGCAGCCTGTGAATTGCTCTGCATGTTTCTTACCCTTCAGGGGAAGGGAAACCTCTGATATTCATGAGAATTGCTGACTTTCCAGAGTCCTCTCCGAACAGCTTCCTCTCCACAAACTGAGTGAGCTTGCTGCCTGCAATTAAAGTATTTATCCTGAACAAACATTCAAACTACCTCAACTCCCAGAGACAGCCAAAATACTGTCTTCTCTCTTCTTAGGCTCCTGGTTCTTCTGAACCACATTGCAGCTGTAGCACCACAACAAGTGGCATAAGCACATCTCTTCACCTGATCCCAAACACTCCCCACAGTTGTCTAATATGAAATATCTATGTGTAGATGCAGCACTAGAATTAGAAATATTATTTCTTTAGGAAATGACAATTAATTTCCAGCTGAGTTTAGCAAGTTTGACAGAGTTTTGAAAGGATCTATAAAGTTTTGATTCAAATGACATGTAAAACATTCTATATGCACTTACTGAACTTTGCTAATTTTTAACTTTAGTGATACCCTACAATGATCTCCAAATTCCTCCCACATCATCTGCAAGAACTGGTGAATGATGGTTTCTAGAAACAATAACTACTTATGACAATATATTTTATCTAATCTGAATCACACACCTAAAGGTAAATAAACATAAGTTCTTCAAGTGCCTCTTTGGATATTGAAAATAACCTGTGGGGTTTCTTTTTCCATTCTAAATGACATTTATCTCAAAATTTTATTTAGAATTCTACTACAAGAGAAATAACTATCTTCAAAGGTGGAGAGTGAAATGGAAATTTTGCAAGATTTGTCCCAAATTTCTCTTATCAGGCAGAGTGAATATTTTAAAATATCTTTTCTGTTTTCATAAAAGAAGAAAACTATCAAAATATGTCCATGTCTAGTCTTCACTCCAGCTTTCCTTTGCTGTCTCATCTTTTCCCAAAGTGCAAAAATAGCAAGAAAAGAGATCACTACAGCTCCAGTGAGCACCAGGTAGAGCAGTGACCCCCAACCTGGCTGTTCCACCTGCAGAAACCAATCATTTTGGCAACATGTGCTTGCAGCCCAGAAGCCAACCCAATCCTGGGCTGCATCAACAAAAGTGCAACCAGCAGGTCAAGAGAAGCGATTTTGACCCTCTACTCAGCTCTGCTGAGACTCCACTAGGAGTTACTGTGTCCAGCCATGGAGCCCTCAACATAAGAAGGGCATTGAGATGTTGGAGCAGGTCCAGAGAAGGCCACAAAGATGATCAAAGGGCTGGAGCATCTCCCTTCTGAAAACAGGCTGAAGGAGTTGAGGTTGTTCAGCCTGGAGAAGAGAAAGCTCACGGGGAACCTCACAGTAGCTTCTCAATACCTGAAGGTGGCTGCAGAAAGGTTGGGGTAGGACTTTTTAACAGGGTCCAGGATAGCAGAATTAGGAGTGATGGATGCAGATTGGAAGAGGGAAGATTTAGGCTGGAGAAAAGAATGAATTTCCTTCCTGTGAGGGTGGTGAGACTGGAAGAGGTTGCCCAGGAAGGTTGTGGATGACCCCTTTCTGAAGGTGTTTAAGATTAGGCTGGATGAAGCACTGAGTGATCTGGTGTAATGGGAGGTGTCATAGGGCAAGGGGGAGCAAGTTGGAACCAGCACAAGGCAGGGTCATATGTTTGGCTCCCAAGCCAGAAACAGCAGCAAAATGCTGCTGATGGAATTAAATGCATCCATTACCTCTTTTAGCCTTGTGGAAAGATACCCCGGGACAATCCTTTGGGCTCAGGCTGCATTTCATTTTAGTCATCAAGAACTTGCAGATGGAAATGGGAAAAGACAGAGTGCATGGGGAACTGCAGGTCACCGTTTCTTTGAGTGTTTCAAGCTACTAGAAGATTTCTAAAAAGCCACATTAGATCTGAAGCACTGATAGATTCTGCCACATCACAATATCATTATGTTTCAGTTGACCATAACACTGGAGAAGGCAAACAAATCACATTTCAGCATTGTCTTGAAGTTTAACAAGGCAACTAGTAAACTATCAGATAACATTTTAGTGTGAGGGTGGTGAGATGCTCAAAGAGATTTCCCAGAGAGGTTGTTGATGCCCCCTCAATCCCTGGAGGTGTTTATGGTCAGTCTGGATGAGACATTGAGCAACCTGGTGTAGTGGGAGGTGCCCCTGCTCATGGCAGGGGGTTTGGAACTAGATGATCTTTAAGGTCCCTTCCAACCCAAACCATTCCATAATTTCCATCAACACCCAGCAGAACTGGAACTGCTGCTCTAATTAAGATGCTGTACTATCCATAAACCCCCATTTTTATAAGGCCAATAAAATGCTTTGTGGGAGTGGACTTGGCACAGGCATGGGGCCAATCTGCTGCTGTTTATTTTTTTATTGTTTTGTTGAAAAAGTAATAGATGTCATGTTAGAATTCCATTACACTGTTGCCATATGATGGCAGGAGCCACTTTAGGGCTAAGTCCCCTTTTTACAAGCAATTATATGTTGCTTTAAAAAACCACATCTCTCAAAATTGATTTTTCATGTCTGTTGTGAGTGATGAAATACAAGTTTTAGTTAAGAAAAATGAAAAGAGTAATGGCTGTTTCTGAGAGTTCCCAGTTCAAATGTTTTCTCTGCTTTTAAGTAGCACCAGTTGAGTACTGGCAGATACAGGGAGGGTGAGGCTGTCCAAAAAGCTCCATAGTTCAATTAAAAAAAAAGAAATCAATGCAATGATTCCATCCAGTGAAATGCAGGGTTGTTTCCTGCTGCTTTTTAATACTCCATCTCCTAGGCTTCATGTTCTCCTAGAGCACAGCAGCTTTCCTAACAAATAAAAGTTTGCAGTCCTGCTGGCTTGCAAGGAAGGATTAACATTCCATATGCACAAATTCAGCAGATTTACACAGTGGAAGGAAAAAAAGATTTTAAAATTTCATGAGTTTTGGAGAACAACTTTTTGATGTTTTATGGCTGGGATAAGCAATAACAGAATGATGAAGTCATTTGTTTGCTGTTCCTTGAATCTCCACTGCTCTGGCATTACCCTGAACCTTCCCCTCAGACCAGACCACTGAACCTGGAAAGTTACAATCAATATGGAGTAGTGGTTTTAAATTGAAAGAGGGAGATATAGATGAGATTTCAGGAGGAAATTCTTTGCTGTGACCAGGAGAATCCTTGGCTCAGGTTGTCCAGAGAAGCTGTGGCTGTCCCATCCCTGGAGGGTTTCAAGGCCTGTTGGATGGAACTTGGAGCAACCTGGGCTGGTGGGAGATGTCCCTGTCTAGGACAGGGAGTGGCACTGGATAATCCTTGAGGTTCCTTCCAACCCAAACCATTCTAAGATGCTCTGATATCATCCTTCAGAGAAAACTAATATGAAGTCCAGGATCAAGTTTGCCACTACATGTGTTAGGGGAGAAGAGACAGAAGTGATGTGACTTTTCTTGTGATGCTCAGCTGAAACTAGCCCACCCATGATGATGTCCAGCCAGTACCATTCCATTTGCAAGCCATAATTTACAGTGTGACAACATTTAAATCATCACAACCACAGGGGGACAGATTGCAATTAAATCTTTTTGCAGTCTCTGGTGATGAAGACAAAATATGCATCAGACAGTGAACATCACCTATCTTAAAACATGAAGAAGGGCCTTTTTTACTTCTACAGACTTTGGGACTTATGGTTTCCTTATCCCTGAAGGGTTTCAAGGCCAGGCTGGACAGAGCTTGGAGCAACCTGAGCTGTTGGGAGATGTCCCTGCCCAGGGCAGAATGTGGCACTGGATAATCTTTGAGGTTCCTTCCAACCCAAACCATTCTAAGATCCTCTGAGCACCTGAGGGACAGTGTGTAGATGCACACTTCAGGCTCCTCTCAGTCCACAAAAGTCCACACTGAACCTGTGCCATGCTTTGTACCCAAGTCAAAACAGCTCTAAATAATTCACTTGCATTACTGTAAATCCACTCTGTCACTTATCTCATGCTTGGAATAGAAGCTGCTTGCAGGGTCACCCCTTTACCCTACACAGCCAAAGGAAGCCTGTTTGCTCCCCCCACTCCTCTAACAGAGCCCCACTGCATCTCAGTGGGTGCAAGAAGCAATAAATCACCCCAGAATGTGCCTCTGCTTGAGCTTCATCTGGTTTCATCTGGTACACAGAGACAGAGAGTGCACAATCTATAAACTCAGCATCAACATGACTGATGTGTGCTGTTCCTGGGAGGAAAGTTATTTACAAGGGCTTCTCAGCACAGTGCTACTGGATTTTCTTGATGGGAATCTCTGCTCCATCCTGCCTCAGCACCTAGACTTGCTTCCTCCTCCAGAAGCTTTGGCTTTGTGACACACTGTGACACACCTGCAGCCTGGGGACACCCAGCACTTCTTCCCAGATCTATAAACCTCTGAGATATCCCATCTCAAGTATGCTGTATAGATAATTTCAATAAAATAATTGCCGATTCCATCAACCAGATGCTTTTTTGTTCACCAGGGAGGGATTTGCTTCCAGGTAAAGCAGACAAATGCACCACAGACAACAGGGCTTTAATGGGACCAGAAACAACGGATGTAAATTGGAAGGGGGTAGATTTAGACTTGACATAAGAAAGAAATTCTTTACAGTGAGGGTGGTGAAACACTGGAACAGGTTGCCCAGAGATGTCCCCCCTCTGGAGATGTTCAAGACCAGGCTGGACATGGCACTGAGCAGCCTGATCTAGTGGGAGGTGTCCCTGCCTATGGCAGGGGGGTTGGAACTAGATGATCTTTAGGGTCTCTTCCAACCCAAACTATTTTATGATTATGCATCCCAGATCCACTTCTGCTGGATATCTCCAGAGCCTTTGACAAGATCCTGACCTCAGCCCTCAGATGGGGGTTTCCTCCAGTCACTAAGTCACTTTCTGCATTTTTAACAATTCCTTCACACCTGAAACTGGATCCTCCCTTCCATCAGTCAAGTTTGAGCCAAAGAAAGATGACGAAGGGATGGGAACATCTCCCTTATGAGGAAAGGCTGAGGGAGCTGGGTCTCTTCAGCTTGGAGGAGACTGAGGGGTCACCTCATTCATGTTTATAAATATGGAAAGGGCGAGTGCCAGGAGGATGGTGCCAGGCTCTTCTCAGTGGCCTCTCATTGCCTTGATAGGACAAGGGGCAATGGGTGCAAACTGGAACACAGAAGGTTCCACAAGAACCTGAGAAAGAACTTTTTCCATAATGAGGGTGAGAGAACACTGGAACGGGCTGCCCAGAAAGGTTGTGGAGTCTCCTTCTCTGGAGACATTCAAAACCCACCTGGATGCCTTCCTGTATGACCTGATCTGGGTGTTCCTGCTCTGGCAGGGGGATTGGACTAGACGACCTCTTGAGGTCCCTTCCAATCCCTGATATTCTGTGATTGTTTTCAGTTTCAATTCACATTTTTTCCACTCCCCTCTTTTTTTTCCCCAATTCCCCTCTCTACAGTGCCCTTTAACCATGAGGTTTTCCTGCCCTGTCCCAGTGCTCCCAGCAGCACAGATGCCTCCTGCCGCCAGGGGAGAGCAAATGAGAGTTTGTCCTGCCTCATATGTCAGCAGTAAGTGTCAGGGGAGCCCTTGTTCCCAGCGCAAGGCAGGGCCATATGTTTGGCTCCCAAGCCAGAAACAGCAGCAAAACGCTGCTGATAGAGGTAATGAATGCATTTAATTCCTTTAGCCTTGTGGAAAGATACCCTGGGATAATCCTTTGGGCTCGGGTTGCATTTCAGTTTAGTCTTCAAGAACTCACAGATGGAAATGGGAAAAGACAGGGTGCATGGGGAGCTGAAGGTCACCATTTCTTTCCTCTGAGTGTTTCAAGCTACTAGAGGATTTGTAAAAAGCCACATTAGATCTGAAGCACTGATAGATTCTGCCACATCACAATGTTTCAGTTGACCATAACACTGGAGAAGGCAAACAAATCACATTTCAGCGTTGTCTTGAAGTTCAACAAGGCAACTAGTTAACTATCAGATANCATGTTACATTCCCCACCGAGAAAGACTCAGCCTTTGAATAACTAATAATAACAATAACTTTGAATTACTAACAAGTTTTCTTCCCATCAGTATACAAAGCTGGGGGAGAAGTAGTTGTCTATGGCAGGAAACATTCTGTAGAACCTGAGGGACATCTGGTGTGACCAGCCCAGGAGAGAAGGAAACACACAGGGGTCTGCTCAAGTTTCCAGTAATTTCCATTGCAATTAGTAGTTTACAGGCATCTGATCCATATCATTCCTCCTCAATAGGAGTAGCACTGGCTGATTTGGAGCAGCTGGGGAGGAGAGGAGTCTCCAGTGGAGCCCAGGTGTGTGGGATTTGGGGGAAAATGGGCTGGAAAAGGTCTCTTCTAACCCAAACCATTGTATGATCCAGGATTTTTGAAAGAGAAACAGACCCTACAGGTAGAAAGCAAGATTAATGTAGTAGGATTTGGGTTTAACTTCTGCTGCATACACTTTTTCTTTATGCTAAACTGAGGTAGCAGGATGATGTGCACAACATGATGGAGCATGCAAAATTAGGGAGGCCTGCAGTGCCTGTGTCTATGGAAGCATGTCTTGGTCCTTGTATCTAATGAAGCACTAGTCTTGGCACAGCAGCCAGCAGTAAATGAATTAGCAATGCTACAACCATTTGCAATTGCTCCTATCAAACTCAACAACCTGCCAGGCATTTGGAGAATTAGATACTTGGGGCTACTCCACACCTTGTGCCACAAAGATTAAGTGACCTTGGGAATACACAGAACAGTTCTTGCAGCCCAAAACCTCCTTCCCCTCAGTGGGGAACTTCTGCAGCTCACAACATCAATATTCATGCCACTTACTGTCTCCAGACTCATCCCTGAGCACCTGAGTGGAGCTGATGCTCATGATTTTGATCTCCATGGCTCACCTGCAGTTCTCTGCCTTTCCCTACCCCAACTAGGGGAGAAACTGGCTCTGTTGAAGCAAACACCTCATTAAACATAAGAGTGATGCATTACTTAGGACATACTGTATTAACCCTTGCTATTCAACTCAGATTTTTGACTGAAACACAAGGCCATCACCCTCTCTCCTACCCATATCTGAGGTCTTCCAAAACCTTTCATAAATTGCTGAATAAATGCAGTCACTGTTAGGACTTGAAGTAGCAGAGCAACCAAGCAGGGCAAAATTACAGTCTGTCTTACTTCCTAGACAAAACCTCCTGTCACAACTGGGGAGACAAGAGAGAAAACACAAGTCCATCACCCTCCCACCCATCCCTCCCCCTGCCTAACCAGCTGGGGGGCCAGCAAAGACACTGGGAGTCAAAAGCACTGTCCTTCAAGTCCAGCAGAAGAACACTTTAAGAGACACTGAGAGCAGAGATTTGCAGTTTGTTACGTGTTCTAACCATATGGTGCCTCCATAAATCCAATACAAGGATGTTTGCCTTATGGAGAAGGACACACCTGTCCTTCTTGCACAAAGTCACTCACTTTACAAAGCATTTGCTTGAGTTTGGCTGGGCTGGAGTTATTTCCCTCCTAAGACAGGACCTCCACGAGTAATGGAAGAGGATTCACTCTCACATGCCCAGAAAGATGAAAGAGGTTTCGTGGTGTTTTTGTAGGAGCGATGACAAGAGCTTCATCTACCACATTGTCTGTTTTCTTTCTAAAATGAATCATCTAGCTAAGAATGTGGTGCAGAAAACAACAGGAAGTACTGAAAGAGTAAAACCAAGCCAGAATATATTACTGCATCCACCATCTCCAATGGCTTTAAACCCTGTCCTTGGGTTTGTACATTCTTCTGAATAACCCAATAATGATTCTGGGTGTACCACAAGGCATCAAAATACTTCAAGGCTGCCCTTCTCCATAGGAACATGTCTAGTTTTTCAAAATGAGGGAGTGATGGGATGCACCATCCTGAGGGATCAGTGGGGCAGAAATCCATGGAATGAATGGCAGCTACTAGACATGCAGCAACCCCAAGTAGAATCATACAATGATTGTGACACATTACACTCAAGAATGAAATGGGACCTGGGATGAAGTTTATCATTAACAAAGTGACAATAATTTACTCTTTTTGCAGTCTCAGACTCCAAAATCTACTTCCCAGAAAACAGCTGTTATCTAAGAACTCTAAGAACAACCAAAAGTGCTCTCACAACCCTCACACAATCCCTTTTTTCAAAGTTATGGTCCCTATAATAAATTCTTCATGTCCCACGGTGTGTTCCCAATACTGGACTTTTATTTAATCTTCTTTAAAAACATCTGGGAAGCTGTGAAACACCTCTGGACAGTTTTTTCACTGTTCTCATTAACATGCAGATCCACATCAGCTTGAATTGAGGGGATGGTTTCCTGGGTTTGATGGACTTTGGATCAGCCTCACTAAACAAATGAAGCAAAATAGTCCTCTCCTCCAAAATGCACCAAAAAAAAAAAAA
>VZTY01021693.1:0-14582 GCA_013400935.1 Turnix velox
CTGCCGGGTTCGGCCCGCGGATACGCCAAGAAGCCCGGTGAGACCGAGCACCGAGTGTTTCCACACCGCGCCGGGGGTTGTCCGGTCCCTTCCTGCGGGCTTCTCCTCCCGTGTCCCCCGCCCTCATACCGATTCCACGCTCCCCGCGCTCACCCCGCGCCCCCTCCGTGTCCCAGCTCCCTCCTGAGAGAGCCGGGGCTGTTGGGGCTGGAGAAGAGGAGGCTCCAGGAGACCTCCCAGTGGCCTCCCAGTGCCTGAAGGGGCTGCAGGAAAGCTGGGGAGGGGCTGTTTGCCAGGGCATGGAGACACAGGATGAGGGGCAGTGGTTTGAAACTAGAGCAGGGCAGGGTTAGATGAGACAGGAGGAAGAATTTCTTGCCCAGGGGGGTGGGTAGACACTGGCCCTGGTTGCCCAGAGAGGTGGTGGAGGCCCCATCTATATTTGGAAACATCCAAGGCCAGGCTCTCTGATGCTGTGAACAATCTGATGTAGTGCAGGATGTCCCTGTCACTGCAGGGGGTGGCACTTGATGGCCTTTGATCGTCCCTTCCAACTCCGTGTTTCAATGTCCCTGCTCCCCCAGTGCCTGGGCTCCCATCCATTCCTGGCTGTGACTGTGCCCTTGTCCCCACAGGAATCAAGGCCAAGGGCAAGACTGTGCCTAAGGAGGAGCTGCAGGGCCCAGAGGTGTGCACCGACCCTGCCATGCTCACCTCCCATGCCATGGGGGTCAACTACTTCAAAGAGGGCCCGGAGGTAGCCCTGAAGCCAGACTCCGAGTACCCAGACTGGTAGGTTGTGCCTAGGTCCCTCCCTGGGCACCCATCCCTACAGGTGCCACCCTGGAGGCACAGGTGGGTGGGGAACTCTTAGGGGATGAAGAGCAGTCTCTGTGCAGTGCAGAAACCTTCCACCAGGGCCAAGGCAGGAGAGCAGACGGCAACATGGATGTGGTGAGAGAGGGACATCCTAGAATCTTAGAGTGGTTTGGATTGGAGGGGACCTTAAAGGTCATGTAGTTCCAACCCCCCTGCCATGGGCAGTGACACCTCCCACTACACCAGGTTGCTCAATGCCTCATCCAACCTGGCTTTAAACAGCCTGTTCTGATGTCTCTCCACCCTCACAGGAAAGAACTTTCTTTTGTCCAGCCTAAATCTCCCCTCTTAGAATTTGCATCCATTACTCCTAGTCCTGTCACCCTGCACCCTATTCAAAAGTCCTACCCCAGCCTTTCTGTAGCCCCCTTCAGGTATTGAGAAGCTCCTCTAAGGTCCCCCCGAGCCTTCTCTTTTCCAGGCTGAACAACCCCAACTCCTTCAGCCTGTCCTCAGAAGGCAGTTAGTTGATGCAGCCCTTTCATCACCTTTGTGGCTTGCTCTGGCCCCGCTCCAACAGTTCAGTGTCCTTATGTTGAGGGCTTCAGAACTGGATACAGTAACTCCCGTTGGGGTCTCAACAGAGCCCAGTAGAGGGGCAAAATCACCTGGTGTCATCTATTGCTCTCTCCCATGCTGCAGCCTCTTACCCTTTGTGTCCCTCCCCAGGCTCTTCAAGATGCACCTTGGTCCCCCCAAGAAGTTGGAGGAGCTGGACCCTGACTCAATGGAGTACTGGAGGCGGCTGCGGAAGTACAACACATGGCAGCGAAACAGGCTGAAGAAGGGCAAGAAGCTGTAGGTGGTGGCAGGGGACCACCCCGGCCACCTGTGTGAGCAGCGCTGGCACTGCCTCCTGCTCTGGGTTTTTTCTCCTTGCTGTAAACTAATAAATCTCTTGAGAGGCTGGTACCTGGTATGGAGGCTGGGGCAGATCTCTTGGCAAGCTCAATGTGGTTCACACGGAGGGTTGTGAGGAGCTGAGGCAAGAGGCTCCCAATTTTCGGTGGATTTGCTAAAACAGAAACTAGTTTATTTGCTGCCAATGGGAGCCTGCTCTGTCTCCTGCCCCCTTTATTGTCTCCTGCCCCTTTCACTGTCTCCTGCCCCTTTCACTGTCTCCTGCCCCCTTTATTGTCTCCTTCCCCCTTCACTGTCTCCTGCCCCCCCTCCAACCTCCCAACTGTCTCCTGCCCCCCTGTGCTGTCTCCTGCCCCCCCTGCAGTTTTCTGCCCCCTTCACTGTCTCCTGCCACCCCATGCTGTCTGTGGCTGCAGTGTCTGGGGCTTAAGGATCCCGTGGAGGGGGTTGTGTGGATTGGGGTGGGCAGTGGCTCTGCTGGTGTTGCTGTGTCCCCTTGGGGGGGCTTTTGGGGTGGGAGGATGGGGGTCAGGGTGTGGTGTTGTCACAGGGCCCTGGGTGAGGTGACTGGGGACGTGGTGACCCGTCTCAGGGCACTCTCTGGCTTCCTCCTCTGGTAGTGGGGACCGGTGGCTGCTGGGGTGACAGGGTCCTGGTTGGGCTGGGTGAAGGCAGGGCCCTGGCACGGTGACAGGGACCTCTGCCCTGTGCCCAGCTTGGCAGGACTCTATTGCCTCCTGCGCACGTGTGGGCTCCCCCAGCCCGGAGCTGCCCCCGGTCCCTTTGCTCTGTCTCTGGCTGCCCGAGCCCAGGCGGGACAGCGGGGACAGCAGCCACCCGGGAGGAGTGATGGAGGTACTGCCTGTCCCCAGCGGCCGCTGTCCCGGGGCTGGGGGTGCCCGGTTTCCCCGGGGGTGCTGTGGGGTGTCTGTGTTGGCGGCTGCAGCGGCACAGGAAGCGGTGGAGGGAAGCAGAAGTGTCGTATGGCTGCGTGGGGGAGGGGGGAAGATTTTGGGTTGAAGCCTCATTTCCTCTGCCTGGGGCTCAGCGCACGCCCTCGGAACCGTCGGGGCTGAGGCCGGGTCTGATCCTGCGGTGAGTGTCCCGTTCCCTGCGGTGTTTGTCCCCTTCCTCGCCCTGTCCGTCCCGCCGCTCTCCCTCCCCTCCCCTCCAGCCCCCCCAAATCTGGCAGTGGATGAGCAGAAGGGGCACCCTCTGTTTGTCCTCCATCTCAGAGACGCCCCATCCTCATGTTTGTGACACCCAGCCAGTACGGATGGCTTGGTTCTGGGGGCAAACGCCTGCCTGGGGTGGGACTGTGGACTGTGCTACTGCCCCAGGCTGGGGTCTTGGTGCCACACTCCCCTCCCTGCCAGGGGAAGCCTTTGCCAAGGACAAGGGGAGCTGAGATGGGTCCCAGCCCCGCGACCTCCTTGCACTCTCCTCTTCCAAGGGCTCCTCATGGTGGACCACCACTCAGCGACCTGATGATGGCCCCTGATAAAGGTGATGACACCTCAGGCTCAGCCCTCCATGATGGGCTTTGTTCTCAGTGTGCCCTGAAGGTGTAGGGAGGGTGACAGGGGACATCCCCTCTTTATGAGTCCTTGGATCCAATCCTGCAAAGGTCCTTGTCCTGGGACTGAGCTAAGGTGGCCCTGACTCCACACCTGAGTTTGGAGATGAGCAGGGTCCCCCATGTCATTGTCACATGTCTTGTCCTCAGGTGTCCATGAGCTACTTGTATCACTCCTGGCTGGCTGTGGTGGCCAGAACCCAGCAGCACTGCCAAGCCACCTCCTTCCTCTGCTCAGTGATGGCCAACTGTCATCCACTCATGGCTTGTACCCTCTGTGTCCCCAAGCAGGTGGCACAAGATGGGGGACTGGAGTGTACCCATCAGCTGTCTGGGCGAGGAGGTGCTGATCCGGCTCTGTGAACTCCTGGATAACACTGGCCGGGGCTGGCGCAAACTGGCCGAGGTGGCTGGGGCAGAGAAACGCTTCAAGTGCAGGTAAGGGTTGGGGGTTGGGGGGAGCTGGAGCTGGAGAAGAGAAGACCTCCCAGTGACCTCCCAATGATCTCCCAGTGCCCTCCCAGTGCCCTCCCATTAACCTCCCAGTGACCTCCCAGTGACTTCCCAGTGCCTGAAGGGGCTGCAGGAAAGCTGGGGAGGGGCTGTTTGCCAGGACATGGAGCCACAGGACAAGGGGCAGTGGTTTGAAACTAGAGCAGGGCAGGGTGAGATGAGACATGAGGAAGAAGTTCTTGCCCATGAGGGTGGGGAGACACTGGGCCAGGTTGCCCAGAGAGGTGGTGCAGGCTCCCTTGATGTCTGGAGACATCCAAGGCCAGGCTTGCTGAGGCTCTGAGCAACCTCATCTAGTGCAGGATGTCCCTGTCACTGCAGGGGGTGGCACTAGATGTCCTTTGAAGGTCCCTTCCAGCTCTATGATGGATCTGAGGGTCCAGCCCCATGAGGTGACAAATGCATGTGGCACAGCCCTGCTATTGGCTGAATGAGGACATGCAAGTCCATGTTGTGGCCACAGCCCCAGGTTGGGGCACTTCCAATTTCCCCCATGGGGATCCCTACCCATGGTGATGAGCACTGTGGGCACCTTGCAGTGCGGAGGAGCTGGAGATGTGCTCACTGAAGGTTCTGGAGTCCCATGGAAGCCCCACACAGTGCCTCCTGCAGCTCCTGGCCGAGCGTGACTGTACCCTCAAGTACCTGCTGGGCTGCCTGGACAGGATGGGGCACACACAGGCCTGCAGGGTCCTCAGCAGCGCTGGTAGGGACAGACAGTGGGGTCCCTCAGGGCACTGGGGGACAGAAGGAAAATGGGGAGATGATGGCAGTCATCTTGCACTGGATGGAATGGAATGGGATGGGATGGGATGGGATGGGATGGGATGGGATGGGATGGGATGGGATGGGACGGGATGGGATGGGATGGGATGGATGATGTAGGGTGAGATATAATGAGATGGGATGGGATGGGGAGGTGGGCAATGGGATATAGTGGGACAAGTAGGAATGGAACTGGGTGGAGTGGTGTGGGACAGGGTATGATGGGGCAAGACAGATGGGGTAGAGCAGAGTGAGATGGGGTAAGATGGAATAGAGTGAGATGGGGTGGGTGGCATGGCACTGAGTGAAACGAGACAGGGCAGAGGAGTGGAATGGGAGAGGACAGAGTGTGGTGGGACAGGTATGATGGGACTGGAGGAGATGGGGTGGTGCAGGAGGGGGGTCTCAGCCAGCTCAGGCTGGTCTCTCTCTTCCACAGTCCAGGACATGATCCGCATCACAGTGCAGCCAGAGTCACAGGTGGTGACAGAGGGGATGAAGGTTTCCCTGACCTGTTGGGCCACCGGCCCGCCGGGGCTGATGTACCAGTGGTTCTGTGGGAAGCAGGAGGTGAGGTCCAGCTGTGCCACATCAAGTAGAGCCCTTGGGTCTGATCCATGGCAAGGGCACCAGGATGGGTGGAAAGGACCCCTTTGATTCCTCAGGTGGAAGGGACCCCCTCAACTCCTCAACACTCTCCTAGGTACCTGGAGCAATGACCCCAGAGCTGGTAATCGACACAGCTGCCCTGCTGAGTCAGCATGAATGGTACATCTGCCGGGTGAGCTCTGGGGCCGCCTTCACCTTCTCTAGGTGGGCCCACGTCCAGGTGGAGAAGAACAGCAGCCCCAGCACAGGTGGGAACCGAGGTCTGCATCCCATGAGTGGCACCCTCAGGACCAGGGTGGCTCCAGAAGGGCACGGCTCACCACACTGCTCCCTACCTCAGCCACAGGGGCCTCTGGGGTGACAGTGCCCATGGAGGAGTGGAATGCCCCGTGTCCTCCTCGTGCCCGTGCCACCCGTGAGTGCCTCTGTGGGTGCTTGGACAGCTCAGTGGAGCTGAATTTGCCAAATTTTCCCCTTCTATAGCCAGTGGTTACTGCCCCAGCATGGTAGGACTGCAGATCCTGCAGCAGCCACGGCCGTGCCGCCTGGCTGAGGGGGACACCCTGGCACTGGAGTGCAGAGCCATTGGCAACCCACCCCCCCAGTACCAGTGGTTCAGGAACCGCCGCCCCATGGAGGGTGCGCAGGCACCTCAGCTGGAGGTAGGATGGGACACCCTGGTGTGACATGGCATAGTGTGACATGGTGTGACATGGTGTGACACGGTGTGACATGGCACAGCACACTGCCCTGTTCTACCCGCAGGTGAAGCTGGTGACGACAGCCGAGAGGGGCAGCTACTCCTGCCGCGTCTTCAACCTCTTCCATGAGGTTTGGAGCCAGGAAGTGGATGTGGAGATTGGTGAGGGACCTCCCAGGCAAACCTCCACGGTCCCCCCACCCCATTTGCCACCAGTCTGCCCCTCCCCTGGTTGCCCCATAGTTCTGGGGGTCCCCAGCCCACGTCTGTTGCTGCCCCATTCTGGGCCCCC
Source organism: Turnix velox (assembly GCA_013400935.1). Taxonomy (NCBI): domain Eukaryota; kingdom Metazoa; phylum Chordata; class Aves; order Charadriiformes; family Turnicidae; genus Turnix; species Turnix velox. Next base: position 6,196 of record VZTY01021693.1, read on the forward strand.
TGACCCCCACCTTCACCACAGGCCCACGGCTCTTCACCTCTGGAGGCTCCTGGCAGGAGGGGAATGGAGGTAGGTGGTGGCAGGTGGGCAGATCCTCCCTGCTCTGTCCAACACTCCCTGGCCACCATGAGGCGATGTCACGGCTCTTCTCTCTCTTTCCAGACTCTCCAGAGCAGAGCAGCCCTGGCCAGCTCTATGGTAAGAGCCTGTCTGGGAAAGGCTGGTGGTCCCATGGGACTGTGGCTGGTTCTCAGTGTCACCCCACAAGGCTCTGCTTGGCCAGAGTGCTCTGCATGCTGGGCTGAGCAAAGCTGGGATGCCACAGGGCACCCTGGTACCCAAGGGGACAGTGACACTGTCCACAGCTGGGTGCCAACCCTGTGATCTGAAGGTGGTGAGGACAGCAGGAGAATCCTGCTCTGTCCCCAGCACCTCTCTCTTCCACCCCTGGCAGCCACAGACAAAGTGGCCCTGCTGATGGGCAACATGCACTACCTGCACCACAAGCAGCTGAAGGCTCCCATGGTGGACGTGCACGCCCTCAGTGCCCTCCTCCGCCAGCTGAACTTCAAGGTTGTCTCACTGCTGGACCTCTGCAAGGCTGAGATGGAGATGGCTGTCAATGAGTTCCTCCTTCTACTCGACGAGGGTGTTTATGGTGCGCTGGGGTGGTTCTGGGGTGCCCCCAACTGAGAGAACAGGGTAGTTTTCATAGAATCACAGAGTGGGAAGGGGTGTTTAAAGACATTCTAGAGCCCCCCCCCTGCAGTGACAGGGACAACCTGCACTAGATCAGGTTGCTCAGAGCCTCACCAAGTCTGGCCTTGGATGTCTCCAGGTTTGATGGGGCCTCCATCACCTCTCTGGGCAACCTGAGCCAGTGTCTCACCACCCCCCTGGGCAAGAACTTCCTCATATCATATCTAACCCTGCCCTCCTCTAGTTTCAAACCACTGCCCCTAGTCCTGTAGCTCCATGTCCTGGCAAACAGCCCCTCCCCAGCTTTCCTGCAGCCCCTTCAGGCACTGGGAGGCTGCTGTGAAGTCTCCTGGAGCCTTCTCTTCTCCAGGCTGTGTGCTGGCTGCCTTGCAGGGTGGCCCTGGCTGAGCAAGTGACATCAGCAGGCTGAGAGATGTCACCTGCTCTCCCTTGCTCCCGACAGGTTTGCTCTACTATGCTGGACATGGCTATGAAAATTTTGGCAACAGCTTCATGGTGCCCATCGACGCACCGGGCGCCTACACCTCTGCCCACTGCCTGTGTGTGCAGCAGGTGCTGCAGGAGATGCAGCAGCGTCGCACCGGCCTCAACATCTTCCTGCTCGACATGTGCCGCAAGAGGTGACCCAGCCACCACCCCCCAGGGACAAGCTGCCACGCTGGGATACCCCACCATGGTGGTATCACCCACACCTGTGTGTGCTGAGTCACGGGGGAACAGATTGGGTGTGCCCAAGGTCCCATCTCAACCCCTTGTCTTTGTCTCAAAGCCTTACTGCCTCAGTTGAGCTGGCAAATGCCATGGTGGGTGGGCAGAGGGGCAGGGGGCTTTGGTATGCTGAGCTTGGGGGTCCATTGGGTCCCAGCTCTGTCTCCAGTGGCACTTCTCTCACAGGAACCTCAACGATGACACCATCCCGCAGGTGGGAGCGCTGCAGGTCACAGCCAACATCGTCTTCGGCTACGCCACGTGCGTCCCCTCCCCACCACTGAGCCCTGGCCAAGGCAGTGGAGCCGAGTCTCCCTCCGCAGAGGGAGGACAAGGCTCAGCCCTGGCCATGGCTCAGCCCTTTGTACCCCTGACTTCCCCCATCCCATCTATCATCAAAGGGCTGGAGCAACTGCCCTATGAGGACAGGCTGAAGGAGTTGGGGTTGTTCAGCCCGGGGAAGAGAAGGCTCAGAGAGGATCTCAGAGTAACTTCTCAGTACCTGAGGGGGTCCTACAGAAAGGCAGGGGAAGGACTTTTTAATATCAGATGGGAGGACTAGAGCAATGGATGTAAATTGGAAGGGGGTAGATTTAGACTTGACATAAGAAAGAAATTCTTTCCATTGAGGGTGGTGAAACACTGGAACAGGTTGCCCAGAGAGGTTGTGGATGCCCCATCTCTGGAGGTGTTCAAGCCCAGGCTGGACAAGGCACTGAGCAGCCTGGTCTAGTGGGAGGTGTCCCTGCCTATGGCAGGGGGGTTGGAACTCGATGATCTTTAAGGTCCCTTCCAACCCAAACTCTTCTATGATTCTATGATCTGTATTGCTCCCCTGCAGTGGATGCTGGAGGTGATGGGACACCCCTATCCCTGAGAGGGCAGGGGAAAGTCCATGCCACTGCTGTGGTTTGGGCAGGAGATGTAGCTCTGAAGGTCCTCTGGAGCACAGGGATTTGAGCTGACAAGGATTTAAGCATCCCAAATTCCACCCCACCCGGGACAGTGTCTGGATGGGGCAGAACCCTGGGCTGGTGGCTCTGGTTTCTCCAGAGCTGCCAACCCAGGGTGATAGGGGACTGACAGAGCACTCCCACCCCCATGATGTCACACCCCCCACAGGTGTGCAGACGCTGAAGCCTATGAGCTGAGCCAGGGCGAGCTCTCTAATGGCATCTTTGTCACCTTCCTCAAGCGCTGGTTGCTGCAGGACGAGAAGATCACGGTGCTGCTGGACAAGGTGGCAGAGGGTGAGTGGGAAGTGGCAGGGAGTGGTGACACCCTTCTTGATGACTCCTGTTGACATTCCCCTTCTCCCTGTGTCCCCCCTCAACCCAGACATGGGCACACTGGAGATCACTCGGGGCCGGCAGGCACTGGAGCTGCGCAGCAACCTCTCCGAGAGACGGGCACTGACCGACCCCATCCGCCCCCCAGGCAGGGACGAGTCCTCTGCCAGGAACCTGCAGTGGGCCAAGGCTCATGGTGAGGGATGCGGCCACCCCCTCCTGGGGCTCCTACTCACAGAGGGAACAAAGCTGGGGCACAAGGAGAGGGGATGGGATGTGTTTCTGCCATCCTGGAGGAGAGAAAATGCTGGTACAGAGGTACCAGTTGAGTGGCAGGAGCACCATAGGGTTGGAAGGGCCATTCAAAGGCTTTGGATGTCTCCAGGTTTGATGGGGCCTCCATCACCTCTCTGGGCAATCTGGGCCAGTGTCTCCCTACCCTTCTGGGGAAGAACTTCTTCATGTCTCATCTAACCCTGCCCTGCTCTAGTTTAAAGCCATTGCTCCTCATCCTGTGGCTCCATGCCCTGGCAAACAGCCCCTCCTCCACCACCATGTTGGCTTGGGGTAACCCCATGTGGTCATGTCCTCCATGAGGGTGCAGCTTCAGCCCTGAGCTCCTGCAAGTCCCAGCCCCATTATTTCCCCTCCTTCCCCAGTCCTGCCAGAGAGCCGCCACCTCCGCTTTGAGTGCGGTGTCACCGTCCAGCTGGGCTTTGCTGCTGAGTTCTCCAACATCATGATCATCTACACCCGTGTGGTGGCCGCCCCAGGGGACATCAGCCAGTGTGAGGCCAAGATCATCGACATACCCGAGGTGGGAGAGGGGCTGCAAAGCCAGGGGTGATGCTGGGGGCTGGGAGGGGGACACCCATGGTGGGTTTGACAGTTGTGGACAATGTGACAGGAGCTGAATGTGGACCTCAAGTGCACCAACAAGGAGAGCCCAGAGGAGGTGGGCAGCCCCCTGGCACCCTCCTGGAGCCTTGGCTGCTCCTCCAGCTGCCTCTACAGCCGGCTCTGTGGCCTGCAGAAGCTGCGGGTAAGAGCCATACTGGATTGAGGGGGGACAGGGCCACATGGCTGTGGTGGCCCAGGATGGTGGCCAAGTTGCTGTGTCCTCCCCCCGCAGCAGGAGCTGGCCTTCACCGTCTGCCTGCAGTACCGCTACCACGGCATGGAGGACTTTGTGGAGGAGAGGAGGAGGGTGAGCGTGGGGAAGCCCCTCATCGCCAAGCTCAACCTGCGGCTGGTGGCCATCCCCTCGCTCCCCGACAGCTCCCTCTCTGCCTCCCCCCCCTCTGCCAGCTGGGGGGCAGCAGGGGGCTCCTGGGTCAACACCCCTGAGGAGAACCTGAGCCCAGAAGTCTCTGATTCCCTGTAGAGGGACAGGATGTCCCCCTCCTTGGCATTACGGTCCCCTGGGTGCATCCTGCCACAGGGAAGGAGGTGATGGGGGGGGAAGAGGGGGAGAGGGGGGCGAACACCATCCCAGCCTGTGGTGGGGAGTGTGGGGCTGCAGAGCACGGCTGGGACCCCCCCACCCAGGGCACTGCAGCTCAGTGCTGCCCATCACCATGACAGTGCCAGCCCCATAAATACCTGTCAGGGCAGTGCCGGCCCCATGTCCCAAGGCAGTGCCAGTCCCATGTCCGCTGTCAGAGCAGTGCCAACTCCATGTCCCGAGTCAATGCCAGCCCCACATACTCTGGCAGGGCGGTGCCAACCCTATGTCCCAGGGCAGTGCCAGTCCCACATTCCATTCCATGGCATGGCACTTCCTGTTCCATGTCTCAGTATCAACCTCCTGTCCTCTGGCAGAGCAGTGCCAGCTTTATGGTAGCATGAGCCCTGTGTCCCAGGTCTGTGCCAGCCCCACATCCCCTGTCAGGGCAGCGCCAGCCCCATGTCCCAGGTCATTGCCAGCCCCACATGCCCTGGCAGAGTAGTGCCAGCCCCACAGGTTGCCAGGCTGTGGGGCAGAGAGCCCAGACCCCACAGCTCATGTGGCACGAGGCGTCGTGCTGGGGCAGGGCTGGGTTTGTTCAGGCCTGGGAGAAATAGAGAGAATTAAGCAGATTAGGGGGCAAATCCCACAGGAGGGGATTAGAGGGGATGGGAGAGGGGGGGCTCCTGCTCTGCCATGAGGGGCTGAAGTGCCCCCAGCACTCCCAGTGGTACCCAGTTTTCCCCCAGTACAACCCTGGGCTCAGGGCTGTGCCACACCTGCCTGGGCAGGGAGGGATTTCAGGACAACATTGGGATCTAGTGGATAAAAAAAGCCTTTTTGCTGGATTTTTCCCCAGCGTGGTGTCATGTCTGGGCACCCACAGTGGTGTGGGGGCAGCTGTCAACTCTGCAACCAAGGGGAGCACCAATAAATTGGGACAGGCGGGTGTCTCTGATGGCTTCCTGGTATTTAAGTGACATTTTTGGGGGCCAGCAGCATCGCTTGTTTCTTCACTTAGCACAGCATGGCAATGGGGTGCCTGTGGGAGAGAGGGGGCTACCAACCCCTCCTGTCCCTCACACGTGGTGGCTACCCCAGTGGACATCACCCAGGGTGAGACCAAGTTCACCCACAGCCCAAGGGCTGGTGAAGCCGGGGTGGAGTTGGACAACCATGGACACCATGGACATGGACCTCAAGTGCACCAACAAGGAGAGACTGGGTACTCTGGGTACCCCGATATCCTCCTGGCAACCAACTTCTCCCATGAGAGTACCCCAATATCCCCCAGCAGCACGGGGCAGGCAGTGCCACCCCATGCAAATTAAATGAGCTCATTTACATAAATTACAGAGTTAGAGATGCCTCCTCATCCTGTGCCCTCGATTTTGGGTGGCAGTTGCAAGATGGAAGCATGAGGAGGAGGGGAAGGATGGAAAGGGGGGGAGGAGGTGGGAGCATCCTCGCCCCAATTAGACCCCAATCAAACGGGTCGGGGGGTACCGAGCCCCCCCTGCTCCCCGCGCCGGACGCCTTTTGTTGGCGCTGGGGAGGCCGAGGGGGTGCCTCGGGCTGGCGCCAGCCTGGGCAATTATGTCATGTGAAAAGCGCAGCCCCCATTGAGAGCGTCCCTTCCCCCGGATCAAACCCCATTACTTCCGCAGCCCTTGTTTCATTATGTCCCCGCCGCAGCGCCGGGCCCCGCCGCCGCCTCACCCCGGCCCCGGCCCATTAGCCCCGCTTTGCGGGGGGCGGGGGGCAGTGCCGAGGGGAGCATCGATTATGCGTTTAATGGGTTGTTAGAGGTTTAATTGTCACTAACGAAGCGGCCCAGCAGCGGCAGCAGCCGGGGGACGGGGGACAGGGAGAAGGGTCTCGCCGGGGTCAGTGCCTCGCCCTGCCCGGTGGCATCCCGGCTATTCCTGCCTGACCCCGGGGCTGGGAGATATCGGAGTCCGGCACTGGGGATACTGGGACTGGGGGACAACAGCACGAGGTGAGGGGAGTTGTGTCAGGTCTGTCCCATGTGGGGACACAGTGGGGAAGGGGCTGTCCCTGTTTGTGGCTGTCACTGGGTCTGAAGAGGGAAGATTTTCTCATTTTGGAAGGGGAGGAAGATTGGTGCTCACCTTGGGTCCCCAGGACACCCTCGGGACCTGGAGCACCCTCTGCCCCCAGGTTAGCCCCCATCATTTGCTGTCCCAAACGTGCAGCAGCCTGATCTAGTGGGAGGTGTCCCTGCCTATGGCAGGGGGGTTGGAACTCGATGATCTTTAAGGTCCCTTCCAACCCAAACTATTTATGATTCTATGATTCTGGTGACACCGGCCAAGGTCCCCTGGGGCTGTGGAGCCGCGCTGGGGAGGCGGCACCTTGTCACCCAGCCACCAGCAGGAATCGCTGGCAAGGGTTAAACTGGCCTCAGTCCACCTCAGAGCGGGGATCCCAGTGCTCCCAGCTGGCCCAGTTTGGGGCTGCGGGGGTCCTGCCTGCACCATGTGGCCGGGTGGGCTCTGCCCGGAGCAATTAGGGCAGGGGGATGGGCCGAGCATCTGCCCTTCGCCGACAAAACCCCTCCAGCCCCACAGCTGGGGCTGCCTCAGGTCATCCGGGATCCAGCCCCAGGGTGATGGTCCTGTGTCCCCACCCGGAAAGCTCGGCCCCGGCTCCCCCAGCACGGTACCGAGCTGCGCCGCTAACGAGCCCCACTCCAGCCCTTGGGCTTTAGGTCTTTACTCACGATACAGCGGTCCCCACCCGTGTCACCCCGACATGGCTAAGATTAAAAATCCTCCCGAGTCCTTCCCACCAAACTAGAGCTTTTTCTCATCACTTTCCTTTTCAATCTGCAGCATTAAAAAACAAAACAACAGAGAATTAATAATAAGGGGAAAGGGAAGGGGTGCGGAGGCAGGAGGTGTCCGACGGGGACCCGGTGACACTGTTTGATGCCTGAGCCTCGGCCAGACCCGCAGCTCAGGTTGGTGCCTCGGCAAAGCAGCCTGGCCACAGGGTGTCACCACATGGTGAGGTCCCACCAGCACCTTCACTGGCTCTCCTGCCTTTGGTCCTGCTGAGGATCCCACTGTCGCTCCCTTGCCAGTGACCACGAGAGGTTGTGGGGCCGGGGAGGAGGGGAGAGTGTTCATCAAATGGGCTGCCAGGTCTTGTCAATGGTCTGAATGTGTTCCTTGGCTTTCATACGGAGAGAGGCGATGCTGGAGCTCCTCTGGTCCACGTCCTCCAGAGGGTACTTGTCCACAAAGGTGGTGGTGCACTGGTAGGGTGCGGGGGCCATGGGCTGCATGCCCTGGCCCATAGGAGGGGGGGTGTTGAGGAAGGAGTGCCCTCCATAGGGAGGCTGCAGGGCCTGGGGGGCTCCCATGAAGCCGGGGATGCTGTGGACTGTGGTGGCGCTGGAGATGGGGGACGTCAGCCATGGGTCCAGTGGGAGGGAGTTGCTCATGGGACCCACGTTGGGTGTCATGGGGGGCCGGTTGAAGGAGAGCATGGGGGTGTCGTGGAGCTTCATGGAGCTGGCCTCCATTTTCTCCTGTCGCCTCCACTTGGCTCGGCGGTTCTGGAACCAGACCTGTGGGAGAAGAGGCAGGGTGAGCCCTGCTGATCCTTGCAGCGTGCCCCATGGGATGCTCTAGGTGAAGTGTCCCCAGTGGGGTGTCCCACATTGCCTGGTGTTGGGAGGGTGCCTCATAGGGCTCCAGCCATCCCCAGGGCTTTCCACACCTCTTCAAAACCCCTCCTGCAAACCACAGAGACTGAGGCACCTCTCAGATGTGGAGACCAAGAGGTGTCACCACCTGACCCCTGCCCTTGCTGCTCCACAGGAATAGGGACATCCTGACCCCACAAACGCCCTCACAGTCCTCAGAAAGACATTAGTCCTTGGGATGTCTTGCAAAAGGCCCTCCCTAAAAGCTTTTAGAAGCCAAAATGTCACTATTGCACCAAAGCCCAGCAGGAAGGAGAGAGACCAGCGAGCCAAGGCCAGCTCTAATCTCGCCTCACGTTAGAGAACATGTCCCCAGAGCCCCCAGGAGGGAGGTCTCTGCACCATGCAAAGGGGGAGTAAAGATGAACAGCTGGGCTGGGAAAGGAATGTCTCCCAAGGGCTGTTCAGAGTTGGTGGTAGACACTGGGATATACTGGTGCAAATTGGTGGCTGAAGAAAAGTGACAAAGCTGGTGAGGGGACTGGAGCAC
>VZTY01021695.1:4419-20142 GCA_013400935.1 Turnix velox
TACAGCTCAAGAAATCTCTTAACTTGCAGCTGTCATCCATGAAAACTGAATCAAATCAACACCTTACACCATTACAGTTACTCGAAGGGGGGCTAATTTATTTTATGTCCAGACTGTAATTCCATAAACATATTATAAAATTACTTGGTGATAAGTTGAAAAACACATGCAAAGTTCTCAGTTCACAAAAAGTGGTTTGATCTGTAATGCAGTAAAAAATCTTGCCAACCAATATTAAACAAAGTGTAGAATTGAACTGACGCTGTTAGAATATGCATATGTAGTGTGCCCATATGCATGTACTCAGTGCAGAAAAGGTGGCAGCAGTGGAGGGGTGGGAAGGAAAGAGCCAGGCAATGCTTTTGAATGAACAGTACAGGAGTTTATTGGTGTGAGATGTTGCAGGTGAGCCTGTAGGATGTGCATGGAGTTTGTCTTCTCCTAGCTGGTGTTCTGCAGTGAGGTGTGGTGCCAGATCAGCCCTGGGCAGGTGGGTCCACATCCATGTGTTCTTGGTCTGGGCGAGGTTCCATTCACTTGGTCTCCACGCTGCTCTCTGCTGTAGTGGCAGCCGCTGGCCACGGTCTGTGCCTTGGCAGATGGACGTGCATGTCCTCCAGGCTGGTGTTGAGACCACTGGCTGCCAGTTTAGGCCCATGCCAGGGTCCCACACCACTTCCTGGCAGGCAAACGGCACTTGGGCTCCATGGCCTTCTCTGGTGGGCCGAGAGACAGGCACCGCATGCTCTCAATGAGAGAGTGGAGGATGATGGGGCTGATGGCCTGCACAGGCGTCTTGTTCTCAGTCCTCCCTCTCCTCCTCTTCCTTCCATGCTGACTGTGCTTGCTGCGCTTGGGCGGCATGTTCCCCCCCCCGTATGACTGCGGGGTGTGGCTGTGGGGCGTCCCACAGTGAGGTGGGCAGCTGTCTGCCTTGCTAGTCTGGCTCCTCTTTCCAAGCAAGCTTGGCATGGTGGGGCTGGGATGCTCAGCAAACTGTGGGCCAACTGCCCACACCACTGCTTTTATAGGTCCCCAGCAAAGAGCGGGTGATGAAGTGGCTGGTGACATCAGCAGGCCACTGTGATGTCCATTGTGACCAAGGCTTGGGGCTAGCCATGCCCGGTTTTGTAATGAGAGGCCTGTGGACTGGAACGTGGATAAACATTGTTGTAAGTAGCTGGGGTTGCTCCTGTCTGCCCTTTGTCTTGACCAGGAGAAAGGCTTTCCTTTGGGGCCAGGGCCCCACTTTCCAGCTCTCCTCTTAAGCCCTGAGCTTCATCCCCCTTTTTTTCCCATTCCTTTTCTCCTCTTGACAGTATAGTAGCAGCATTATCCTGGGAAGGTTAAGGCTCCTCCATGATCCAACCAGCACTGCAGTGTGTCANCCTTTTCTCCTCTTGACAGTATAGTAGCAGCATTATCCTGGGAAGGTTAAGGCTCCTCCATGATCCAACCAGCACTGCAGTGTGTCACATCCCTCCCTGCTGGGCAGTACCTGTTGTCTATCATAAGGTTCTGGTTGGTGGTGGGACAGGTAACCTTTTCCCAGCCTCAGGCTTTACCTTCTGATCAGAGGAAGGCTGTTCTGCTCATATTGTAAGATCTGAGTTTGGTGTTAGCTGCCGCAATTCGTCAGCATTCATTAGGAAGAGTACTTAGTTTAGAAATTTGAGTACCTTTTGGATAGGCTTTCTAGATCCAAATAATTTTTGTTTTCAATACTAATTAGTGAGACTTTTCATTGTATTTGTGATTGTTAAAATACTACCTTAGGAATACAGTCCAGAGGTCATCATTGTCTGCCCATATCAGTGCAGGATTTTGCTTGTCCCAAAAGGTTGTGTAAAATCAAGTCATTTCATAAATCACTTTCCGTAAGTAGGAGAATTCTATCCTGTATCCCTGAAGCAGGGGAGTAATCTCATGTCTGGATTTCTTTTATTTTCCTGGATGGTTGGATGAACCTGTAAATCTCCACAGGGCTCCAGTGTAATAGCATGCACACCTTTGCCTGAACCATTTTCCTTTCCCTGAGCAGCATGTCATTCTCTTCCTGAATGCACCATACCCTTCTTCCCTGAAGCTCTCATTCTGCTTGCTCTGGTGGAGATATTGCACATTACTAAGTTGCATGTTGTCACGGCCTCAGTGCAATTTAGTGTGTGCGATACTTTCACATGAGTGCATGCACACGGGTATGGCTGTGGCTTAAAGTTACTTCAGCTTTCTGTTTTGGTGGGACCTGAGCACACCGTGAAACAGTCCTAAACCTGATCAGTCATTTGAGTGATGCATTGAAATATGTGTTAGAGGAAGTTTGTTCTGTAATGCCAGAAAGATGAATACTGTTTGTTTTCATCTTGAGAAGGGTTATCATTATTTGCTTCATTTTCTTCATTTGCCAAGTATATCTCAAATTTTATCAGATTGATCATTGGCTGTGTAAAATTTACTTAAAATATTAAACATTTCTAAAGTGGAAACCATAATTATATCCATATGTGAAACCATTCTTGTTATATCCTTTGTTGAAATTTTCCAGAGAGATTTGGTGTGAAGAAAACCGATTGTGCCTTGATGGCTGAAGTAGATTGTTATGGGGTTTTCACATTTTATTCGTTAACATTTAAAGAGATCTGAAATAAGCTATCATGCAAGCAAACAAAACAATTCATAGCTGTTTGAGCATCTACCTGTTTTGTTGTGCTGTCCTGGCAGTAATGATGGAGAAAATGAGATGATGATACGATTCCCACAGAAAACAATAATCTTCCAGCATGTTAAGCTAATGCTTATAAGAAGTATAATCTGTGATCTTATTTATTTTACTGTAACATTAATGGTGTCTTTCAGAATAGTTTTTCAGAGACCAGTGTTAACAGATTGTGCTTTGACTGACTTTTTGCATGCAATGGATGTTCTTTAGCAGTGGAAGAATCATTTTCAGAAATCTTTTTTGTCACAGGACTGCATTTAACAGGACCTTACTGAAAGTTTATAAGCTCTACCTGTGGTGTGTTATGGGGTGGGAATAAAATATTCTTCTGACTTAATGAAATAATTTCTTAGTGTATAACTGGCAATTAAGAGAGATATTTGTATTAATGACATGGAGGAAAGGAAAAGCTTCATCTGAGTTACTGAAAATAATAAAATATAGTCTAGAAATGTAGAAGATGTGCTGCACTGTTGCAGTACGTTTGCAGAAGGAATTTGCAATCTGATGGTAGCTGTAAGATGATTGTCCTAGTGGGATAGATAGTAACATTTATCAGTTGATTGTTTGCTCTCTGTACATTATTTTGCATATCCTTAAAGAAAATTTCAGAAGATAATCAATTTACTCTGACTTAAGCTTTACAAATTTTTCCAATTTTACCTGAAAGTATGAAAAAATATTCATTAGTGTCAGTTGGCTCAAGTGTGTCATGGAGTCTGTAGGAATTGTGCAGTTTACTACCCCAAATTCATGAAGTTACCTAAGTGAGCTATCTGTGCCCTGCAATATATTTTCCAACAGTTCCTTGGTTTGTATGAGGCAGCACCATTGTATCCCAGTTTGCTTCTTTCACATTCCAGATGGCGCATTCTGGTTGTTGCCAGAGTGATTTGTCCTAGTGTGATTTGTAGTTTTTAATTCTGCAACTGGCCAATTTGTTGAAAACTGAAGATGTCTGTAAACACACAGAGGAGGTGGGTTGTTGTGTCTGTGTCTGCGCATGTTCAAACACATAAGCAGATTTGCACACAGTCTTTAATGTAATACATTGCATCTTGGATGCTAATCCTCTGGTTACATGTTGCACTTATGTGTATATATGCTGCTTCTTCTACATCCGCAACTTTAAACTGTTCTTTGTATGTCAAAGCTTAGATTGAATGTAAGTTTAGTTGGTACACTATATAGGCTGTGTCAGTCAAACCAGTCACACTTTGTTGCATCTGGAATTCAGCTCAGCCAGTTAGGTTTTCTCTGCTTCTTAGTCAGTGACTTGGAGCAATGGAAAGACAAGGATTGCTGAAAGAATTCTTAAATATATAGGAAAGAGATCTATCAAGCATTTTCAAGAATAATGGGATAGTATGAGAATTATTTTTAGTATAACATATGACTACGCTTTCATGTCTAATGATTCTTTCTGCATGTATTTAAAATTACAGATTATTATAATCTTGATTGGATTTCTGCTATTTAAAAGTCAGATTTATTGTAATGTAAGAAGACTTCATGAAGGCTGGTACAAACCTTTGTGATTTCCTGACATTTCAAGTATTTAACATCATAGCTTTAGCTTTTTGCTTTACTTGCCATCTTAGACTGGACTATAAGGCAAATCCCTTATTTATTCTCTCTACCAGTGTAGAGAATACAGTGTTCAGAATACATGCTTCTTTATGCTTGTGATTCATAATTTCATAATAGTAATAATGTGAACAGGCCAGGAGTTTCTTAATATAATTCTGCAATGGATGTCAAGCTTCATTGAGTCCAGCTAGATGCTGCTCTCATTTTGAATTTTTGAAGCTCAAATGGGCATCTAAAAGTATTATATCCTTGCAAGTGATGTGGAGAATAATAAATCTTCAATGCAGAGTGCTGGTGAATGTCAGCTGCTAAGAAAAGCTGCAATTAAGGCTAAAGTGAAAGCTGACTATATAGGTGAACAGCAAATAATGAACACCAAAAGAAATGAGAAACTGTTCTTAGAAAGCTGAAGTTTTAGTTAAATTAAGAAAACAGACGAGAGGAGAAAAAGGAGGGATGTAAATTGATGCTGTGTTCTTTCCTGTGAATGAAAGTCTTACCCAGTAAAGCCTTTCTTATGGGTGTGCTGCAGCAGAGTCTCTCAGAGCGATGGTAGAAGATGATGATGTAGAAGAAACAGGCAAAAAGAGCAATAGTGAATTGAAGAGAATGGCTGGTACTAAACCACAGAACAAGACTCAAGGGCAAAATTTTAAAAATCATCGTAAAAAAATGTTTAGGGGACCCAGGAAGCACAGGAGTTTTCACTGAGAGAATTTCTGACTTACTCTTCCTGGTTTTTTAAGTGCTCAGCAAGCAAGACCATTAATAAGTTGATTTGGCTGCTGTGTTCTACTGAAGTTTATCTTAAAGGCTTCCAAAAGCTTTCAAGGAAATGAAGTAGCAATGAGAAAAAAGATTTATTTATTTATTCCTGCATGGATAAGTAATTGGTTTAAAATGTGAGAAACAGAGAGCAAGCATAAATGATGGTATTGAGGTGGGGACCTCAACTATCCCATCTATCCGTAGTTGTCCTGGAAAATAAATAAAAAGGATTATCTTCCTGATACTGCAAAATTTTATGAGGTAGTAAGGATAAGGACTGGTTGTGGAATTGCATCAGGATTTTAGATTAACTCAGTAGGCAACCAGTGTTGGGGGAATTAAATGACTGATGAAATACAGAGCAGGTGAAGTGATGCATATGGGTGAGCACCTGTCTTAATGTCATAGAAAAAATCATGGCCTCTGTGGTGACTGTTACTGCTTGGGAGATTTTTCCAGATAGACATGCTGGTTAGGATGGGTAAGCCTGGATAAAGGATGGTACACAACTGAAGTTTGCAAAATCAGAACCAGTGTGAAAAGGATGGCTGGAACTGAACTGCTAGTCATTCTATTCCAAAGAAAAATATTGGCATTATCAAAAAGCAAGCAGGCAGTTTCAAAGAATACCAGTGTTTTGGTTCATGTGGCAGGCAGTAGTTAAGGGGGAGGTCTTGGAAAAACGTTGGAAGTTACAGCAACTGGCAGGGTTGACCAGGGCAGAGAATAGATAGTAATAGAAGATACTAGGAAAAATTTTTACACTTCAAGGGTTATCGAGCATTGGAACAGGCTGCCCAGAACAGTGGTTGAGGCACCATCCCTGACATGTAGACATAGTAATTGATTAAAGATTATGATTAAAGATATGTTTTAGGGATGGTTCTTATCAGAGTTGGGTTGATAATTTGCCTTAGTGATCTGAAAGTTCCCTTCCAACCTAGGCAATACCATGATTAATAAATAGCCTGCATCAGGTTCACAGTACCCTCTGAGGTGGAAATAGAGGCTGGGAAAATGTTCAGGCGTGACTTAAATGTGTTTGTCCTATTTCCTTAGTGTCAGCCTCTGCCCTGTACTGGAGATGGGATGCTAGCTACCCACACCTTTGGTCTGAACTAGTTTGTGTTTTTATATGTTATGTGCCAAGTTTCATTTTAAAAACAGTTATTTGTTGCACTTAGTTAGCATCGTGGTCTGCTTCTGATAAAAACTTGGAAGCATTCAGAGTAGTTGATTCGGAAATAACACTTTGAAATATGCTACTCAGAAAGATCATTGTAAGTTTTTGTTGTGTGTGTTGCTTCTCAAAATGATCATTTTAAGTTTTTGTTGTATTTATGATCTGGCCCAAATAGTAATTCATAAATGTTTCAAGTATTACAAAAAAATAATCAGATGTCAACTTTCTTATGGTTTAGACTGTGTGTTAATTGTTCTTTTTCAGAGAATGTAGTTGTTTCTCTGCTAGAGAAGAAAGCCTATTTGCTGCTTCAGGGTATTTGTGACTGTTTAGAAGGCTGACGTTTTGATACAATCACTGAAGCCCTGTCTTGCTTTGCAAGGTGTAATGTTTGCTCCAGTTAAACTATCTCAAGGACCTATGCTTTGTTCAAGGCTGTATCACTTTATCTCAGTAGTGCCATTACTTGCCTCCATCTGTTGGAGTTGTTACCTCTGTTAAGTTGGACCATTCGAGAGGGGAAATTAATTTCAACAGCAAAACTGTTACAATCTTGTTATGGAGACATCTCTGAAAATCATCTGCGTGTTTATGTTGCTCCTGAGATGTTCTTAATCTGTCAAGAAACACTTTCTGCTATTTCTGCTTTATCCATAGTTGGAGTTTTATCTAGGCTTGTTTTCCAGATTTTCATGTGTAATTTGAAACTGAGAAATAATGATCTCTTACTCCTCAATGAACAGAACTCTGCAAAGAATGACTTTGAGTTACTTCAATGTTCTCCTGCTGATCACTTGAAATTTGGGAGATTGTTGTAGAAGAAGAATACTTCTGTCTTTTTTAAGGGAAGAGCTGTCCTTGGGTTGTCACTGGTAGCTTGTCTCCTGTGATGGGTCTTGGTGGTGTCTGAAGGAAGAAAATTAGTTATTTGGTTTTGAAGTGACAGTGGCTGTTAATTTTAGCTGGGATGTGATAGTGCTGTTGTGCCAAGAGGAGTTCCTACCCTGCGGTCATGAGTGACGGCTTCTTTCCTGCTGTGTACACTGCTCTAGGAGCTGGATGGGGAGTAGAGCTCTGAGCTACCTGCCTAAAACTAACCCAGCAAGAAGTAATTAGTAGCTACATTAATTGTAAGAACCATCATTGCGTATAAAAGAGACTGTGCTGGCAGGTAGAGGAAGAGTTGGCTGGGGCTGAAGTAAATGCAAGAAAATGGGAGTGAAAGGGATTTTTTTTTCCTGTACTTTGAAGCCTCTGCCATTAAAGATTTCAAGGATGTATTCTCAAAAGCATAATTTTGAATTAGTCAGCTGTGTGTGTGCACCAGGAGGATTTTGCAACAAAGATACAGCATCATACCTGTACAGTAGACTTCACTTTCCTACCTCTTCCCTTTCTACTGGTGTTGCTGTAGTGTTAGCTTGAAAATTTTGAAGTTTTACCATGTTGCTAATGGTGGACAGACCTTAATCTGCAAGGCTCTGTGAAGAGAACCTTAATTAAGATACGTTTATGTTGAAGCAAAGGGGAAGCTGTAGAATCAGTAAAAGAGAAAAACAATATACACCAAACCCCATAAAATTAAAAGGTGGCACTTTGCTTCTGAAATGTACTAGCAAATTCCCCTGGCTTTTCATTAAAGTAGAAGGAATTTTAAAAAAAAAAAAATTCAGCCAACTATGCAGAAGGATTTGACAATTTGACAGAAGTTTCTTCATTTTTAATCTGAATAAAGTGAAGTGTGACCCATATCCTCTTGATCTTTTCTCTTTTTTTTTACCTGCTTTTCGAAGCTCAGTAAAATGGAAAACATAAGTCTAAGTGTGCCTTACAACAAATTGCCATGAAGTCCTCATAAATTACACATTTGCAGATGACAGTTCTGGCAAGTAGTGGTTCATCCAGATACAGTGACAAAGTGAGACATGAGCAGCAATTGGATTTTCTGATTTCTGAAACATTCAATTACTGTTGTAATATAAAAGGAAGCTGTATGTATGCCAGTAATGTATTAACATATGAAATTAATTTACCTATCATAATTTCACCAGGAAGGCCTGCATTTAACAGTTGGCAGTAAATTCACTCAGCATTTGAACTAGCACAGTATACAGCATCTTTAAGATTGGGTATTACAGATGCAGAGTAGCTGAAGATGAAGATTCTGGTGTTTTTAGCATTATATTTTTAGCTGCTGTAACCATGACATCAAATGGATATGAATTTCTGGAGACTTTGAGGTATAAGTCTTATATTTTCTGACAGAAGTAACAAACATGAGTCTTCAGCAACTTTAGAGATCTCCTGGGCTACTCGACATAAAGCAGGATCCTCTGTCATCTTCTTCTGGCTGGTTGAGGCAGGCACAAAAAAAAGTAGATAAGAGAAAGAGAATGAAAGGAGATGTAACCTTGTATTGCTACTTGCTTGAGCACTGGCACCTTACAGCTTCTGGGAACTGTGTGATAAAATCCAGCCGCAGATTACTTGCATGTTTGGAGTAAAGAGATATTTAGCTCTCAGTTAAAGTATCCTTAAATAAAATGTAGGCAGTTTGATTTTTTTTTCCCTCCCTTTTTATCTAATGCTTATACTTGATAGATGGTATAACTCATTGCAGTTAATAAAGAGGTTCTTGTTACAGAATATTGTGCTTATTTCATGTCCTGAGAAAAAGGCAGACATGAATTAAATGTTACAAGAAAATGCAGAAAATTTAAGAGCTTTGAATATGTTAACTATGGAAACATACTGAGTTTTAAATACAAACTCACATTTTGGGTTATGGGGTCATTTCTCCACCTCAACAATTTTTCTTGTGTCAGATCCCTGTAATTAAATGACAGATGAGTATTTCGTTCTTCAAAACCTGTAGATTATATATATTTTGGTCTGTGATTTCCCACTTTATTATACAAGTTTAGATAAACTGCAGACTATTTAGTTTCTTTTCACAGAGGCTACTACACATTTCTCCTTTCTATTCTTCACTCACTCCATATTTGTCTGTCAACGGCTTGATTTGTATTTCAGGTTGTTTAAAGCTTTTTTTCTCTATTTTCCCTTTCCCTCTTTGAGAGAGAAAATTGCTGATAGCAGCTGCTCCTAGTTCATATTTTAAGATAATCTCACATTTTGAACAACAGTGTGCATATGCAAGGTTTATTATGTACTCCCAACTTCCAGTGGTTTTGATTCAGCAGTCATTTTGGAATCTATGTATGTCTTTGGGTGTGAAAGGAGAACAAAAAATAGGCAAATTGCCCATGGAAATAACACGGATAGTGCCCAAAGAAGCAAAAAGTCTTGCAATTCTTGCTTATACATCAGAAGATAAGATTCTCTCTAGTAGTTTAACAATAAAGAAGGTTTCTTTTCTTTCTATAAGACTTTCTTGCTTTATTGAATCACTAGAAGAAACTTCATCCTTAGTGGCTTTAGTTCCAGAAAGGGCCATTTTCTGTTCAGACTGCATTCCACTTCAAGTGTGATGGAAACCTTTCCACTAGTCATCTGACTCCATAACATCCTTTGCATGTCTTCCTGTCCTGTCTGTCCTTTTGACAGAGTTCCCTGTGGTACAAGCAGCGTAACTGAAAGTCACAAAATGTAAAATGGGAAGTTTAACATCAGCAAATTTTGTGTTTATCTTTACAAGGAGGCTGTGCGTGCCACCACTTCTGCAATTATCTTAGTGTGGAGACTGTTCTGGGGAGAAGAACTTGGGGATAGCAGGATCCCTGTTTTAGTTTAGATCCAGGCAAGTTCATGCCTTTGTCAAACAAGGGTTTAAAACCAGCATAATGGAATGGTGAGATATACCAGTTTTAGAGTTTACTGCTTGCAACAGCAGTCCTAAGACAGAGGTTTTCAGTTCAGTTACAGGGTACTTCACATGTCTAAGTGTAAAATTGATACAGCACTTAGCTGCCTGTTGCCTTGGGGAGCTGTAGTCATGGTTAACAGAGGATAACAGTGCTTTGTGGCCAGCTTGGTGGATGTAGATTGATCAGGACTGAATTATATTACCAGATTTTCTGTTTGGTTTTTAGTAAGCACCCTAAAAGCTGGGAATATATAGATACTGAGGCTACAAACCACTAATGAACATGAGGTGGTGTCATTTTCATCCAGAAAAGGCATCTGAGTATGTAGAAAAGTAAGAATTAAGCAACCTGCTTCACTTTTCAGAGCAGTGGTTTTAATCTGGTGAGAATGAGCAGGTATAAAAGTGTAAGCAGATACAGAAAATGAACCAATTGGTCTAAGTGAAAAAGTAGTTCATATGTGGAATGATACTGCTTCTCACAGGTAAAATGCTGATTTTGACAGAGTATGCGGTCTGATGCTTGAGCAGTTTCTTTCAAGTTTATCCCCAGAACTCATTGTACGATTGAAAAACAGTCTGGGATGCCTGAAATGGCAGATATGATGGATGCTTATCCTTGTCATAAGGGAAAAATGCTTAAAAGAATTCACTGTTACATTTTGAGCTGTGTGTTTGTGTCACTAATGGCTTTGCAGTTTTTCAAAGCAGCTTTATACATGACAGAATCCTATTGCCAATAAAATTTAACAGTGCTTATTTGGTTGTTTTAGAGGTGTATTTGATGCTTCTCTCAAAATGGCTGGGTTCTATGGACTCTACACTTGGCTGACTCACACTATATTTGGGATTAACATAGTCTTCATACCATCTGGTAAGAATATAAACAATTACATTCATAGGCAATATTGCATAATTTTTTCTTGTATCAGATATGACCAGAATTAAGTTATGGTCTTTAACTTACTGATCTTTAAATGAGAAGCTGGCAACTATCATAGCTGTAAAGGCAACTTTAATACTGTTGATTTGTATAAATGTCTAATGAGAGTTTCCAGTTAAAGTGCTGGCTACAAAGACGTCTATTGATAAACTCATTATATGTTACGAATTTAATAAGTAACTAGCTATTCATAATTTTTTAATCTCCTGTTCACTATATAATCAGATTTTTATCTATTGCTTATTGTTCAAACCCCACTGTGAAAATATTACAAGAAGTTTAATACTACTTTGACACGTCTTGTGGTCCCAAAGAACTTCCTAGTATTGACTGATTCTTCCAAGTTTAATATAAACAAGGATAGATGTAATTATTCTATGAAGACTGTATTGGTTGTCATAACTCTTCATTTCAGAACACTTCCAGCTGTGAATGTGTGTAGTACTGCCAGAAAACTTAAGGATTGCCATGGGGTAGAGTGAAGTCTCCATTTGCTCTCTGACCTCTGAGCCTTGCCTTTTCCTGTTTTCACAGCACACACCTTGCCGGCTATTTTATTTTTCAGCTTGTACATTTTCTTGCACATTTTGCAGTTGTAGTTTGTAGGAGGTTGAAATGTGCATGATTGATATGACTTGTAATTTTTCTGAACTGGTGCCTCTTTTGGACAGTTGGTGGAGCTTTTCTGTATGGGGAATAGAGTAATTTCCACTTTTCTTAAAATTAGACCTTGCAAGGGGGGTCAAGAACAAAAAGAAAGGCTTCTTTAAATATACTCAAAGTAGAGCTTGCAGAAGAAGCAGTGTAGGCACAACTGGTGAATGAAGTTAGTGCTCTGGTGAGAAAAGACACAAGGAAGGCAGAGTCAATGAACGTCTTCTTTGTCTGTACTAATGGAGGCTGTCATACCCCTGAGACCCTAGAGGAAGTCAGGATAAAGGAGGAGTGTGCCTTGGTTGATAAGGACTGGGTTAGGGATCAGTTAAGCAATCTGGATGTTCACAAATCCAGGGGTCCTGATGGGATTCACCTGAGGGTGCTTAAGGAGCTGGCAGAAGTCATTGCTTGGCCCCTCTCCATCATCTTTGGTAAGTCCTGGGGAACAGGAGAGGTGCCTGAGAACTGAAGGAAAGCAAACGTGACTCCAGTCTTCAAAAGGGGCAAGAAGAAGGACATGGGTAACTATAGACCAGTCAGCCTCACCTCTGTCCCTAGAAAGCTGATGAGGGTCTAGAGTGCACAGTCAGCAAGTTTGCTGGTGAAACCTAACTGGGAGGAGTGGCTGACATGCCTGAAGGCTGTGCTGCCATCCAGTGAGATGTGTGGACAAGCTGGAGAGTTGGGCGGGGAGAAATTCAATGAATATAACAAGGGCAAGTGTAGGGTCCTGCATCTGGGCAAGAACAACCCCATGTATCAGTATAAGTTGGGGACTGAGCTGTTAGAGAGCAGTGTAGGGGAAAGGGACCTGGGGGGTCCTGGTGGGCAGCAGGATGTCCATGAGCCAGCAATGTGCCCTTGTGGCCAAGAAGGCTGATGGCACCCTGGGGTGTATTGGAAGGGGTGCAGCCGGTGGAGAGAGGTTCTTCTGCCCCTCTAATTTGCTCTGGTGAGATCACATCTTGAATATTCTGTCCAGTTCTGGGGCCCTCAGTTGAAGAAGGACAGGGAACTGCTTGAAAGTCCAGTGCAGAGCCACAAAGATGATGAAATGATTGGAGCATTTGGAGCATCTCCCTTCTGAGGAAAGGCTGAGGGAGCTGGGTCTCTTTAGCTTGGAGGAGACTGAGGGTTGACCTCATTTGTCTTTACAAATATGGAAAGGGTGAGTGTCAGGAAGATGGAGCCAGGCTCTTCTCACTGATATCCAATGACAAGACAAGGGGCAAGTGGTGCAAAATGGGATACAAGAGGTTCCATAGAAATATGCGAACTTTTTCACAGTGGGGGTGAGAGAACAGTGGCATAGGCTGCCCAGAGAAGAATGTGGCGTGTCTTTCTCTAGATACATTGGAAACCTGCCTGGACACCTTCGTGTGTGACCTGATCTGGGTGTTCCTGCTCCAGCAGGAGGATTGGACTAGATGATGTCTTGAGGTCCCTTCCAATCCCTCACATTCTGTGATTCTGTGAATGAAACACCAGTAGCCATATGTGCCACTGCTTCAGTGTCCTATTTACAAAAGCTGATAGAAGCTGGACTACTGGCATGACAGAAGTGACAGAATTTAACTGTAAATATATCTGTGTTTCTCTGGTCTTTTTCACACTTCTTCTTCTGTATGTTCTAGCATTAGCAGCAATCCTTGGAGCAGTGCCATTTCTGGGGACATACTGGGCAGCCATCCCTGCTGTCCTAGATCTGTGGCTCGTACAGGGACAGGGGTGCAAAGCTACTTTGCTCTTGGTTTTTCACCTTTTGCCAACCTATTTTGTAGATACAGCAATTTATTCAGATATTTCAGGGTAAGTACATAGAAGACTTTTTAAAGTTAACATTGTAAAAATGTTTAATGATTATTGATGCCTGTAATTAAACTTGGTTTTCTGAAGCATGCAGAAGAGTTTCTTCACTCACAGGAATAAATGTAGTGATACTGCCTCATAGAATTATTGGAGGTCTAAATGCCTTAATATTCCCAAGCCTCTTTTCTGTGAACTTTGTCATTTCAGAGGTTTTAAACTTATTCCCAAAGTCAGCAAGGTCAAGTGTTTTGGTACTAAAGTAATTGTAAGAATACCTTTGCTGTTTATCTAATAATTGACTGAAAGTGTGTAGCATTTTCCTTTACATCATCTTATGCCAGATGTTGTTGCAGAACACCAGGAGATCCAGGAGCTAGATAGTGACCTGGAAAAAAGGGACTGTGAGAATTTTGAAGATTTTTTTGAAGCCAGCCTTTGTGTTGTGTCACCATACACATGGAAGGAAATCTGTTGGTTATGGCACGATCTTTTAAGTGTGTTGAGATAGCTGAAATGGTGAAACTAAAGATAGGCTTCTACTGAGACAATAGCCACTGCTGTTTTTCTGTTATGGAAGGTTGGCAGAGATTTCTGGAAAGATCTTACCAGGTGTTTATCTGCCTCCACTGGTTTGAAATGCATCCTTTTTTGAGCTTTGAGTACATACAGAGAAACAAGCTCCAGATTATGGAGATGATGTCAAGGTCTGTGGTTGTTTCTGAAGCACAACTGAAATGTCCACTGACATGTTCTACTGCTGAAATACCTAGCAAATCCTGCAGTTGGGATTAAGGCAGCTGTGTTTGAGAGATCTGGCTAAGATATGAACTGCTAAGTTTTATACCTGCGAGACCTGTTCACTACTGGGTAGAAAACTGATATAAAGTTGCATTTCTCGAGTCCCTGCTTCAGTCTTTATCCTCAGAAACAATCCTAGTAAACTGCTTGAGTTGGAAACTTCATCATCTAGACTTGGTCATGGGCTGGTTGGTACTAGTTCCTTCTTTGGGCTGATTTTTATTATGGTAGAGTTAATATAAAATAACTAGTATTTCAGTTCTGTGTTAAGTTAGAAATTAATATTTCTGCTCACCAAATATAATTACATTGAACAGAGAGAAACTAATGATAATATGTACGATATTAAATATTTTCAAAGAATGGTGGCATTGGTTGTTTTGCATTAATTAAAACTAACAGGTGAAGTGCAATCAAAGTACTATTTTTGTTCCAACAAGACATTGTAGATAAATTTATGGCCAGTAATTTATTTCACCAGACAATAATTCTTCTGCTTATTAGAGTACATTTTTGGCTGTAGGGGACGCTGTTGGCTGTAGACTATCCTGAAAATATGTGTCAGAAATAGATTTTCTGATGGTGGAGCAAAATTATATTCTTTCCATTAAATAGAACAGTGAGCATTGTGCTGTCTTCCAGATTAGATTAAATCTATTTGAAATAGAAATAATAAGGTTATGCAGTTTTTTGAATGCATTTAATTTATAATGTGGTCCTTTTTCATCAGCTGATGAAATAGGCAGAAACTGTGCCCGAGCTCTAAACTGGCTTGCTGATATTTTCACTCCATCTCATTCAGAATTTAGAATAAGCTCCTGAACATTGGATGCTAAGTTTCAACTCTAGCTTTTCTTATGTAATTCTGTACTGCCATCATGATTATACCTGCAAAGATTAAGAATTGTGTAAATTAAAGCTTTGTGTAAATTCTGTTGATGAGATTTGTGTTGTGCATCTGAACTGAAAATTGGAAAAGAAAAATGGAACAGCTCACTGCTGTAATAATAAAAATGGAGCTTATCAAGAGGTTAAATTCCCCCAACTTTCCTGTAAATACAACACGTTCATAAAAACCTGGGTTTGTTTTTTGTCTGTTAATGGTAATAGGCACTCAATCTGAGAGGTGGTTTTGGGACAAAATGAGAGTGCATGCCTGTTTATGTAACGACTATATGATAATTGAAAGATGCAGTGCAAGTTGCTGTATCTGCGTAAAAATAGTGTCTTTTCTCAGGGGCACTCAAGTGCTGGTTATTCTAATTTTGCTGCTGGTTATTCTAATTTTTAACAGTTATTGACCATAAACCACAAACATTCTTTGTAATTTTTCCATTTTCAAAATGTGTTTTTGCCCCTGACTTCTTCAGACATCCATCAGGAGGTAAAGTAGTTACTCCATACAGAGTACTATAGAATCATAGAATCAC
>VZTY01021702.1:6245-17644 GCA_013400935.1 Turnix velox
GAGGTGTTCAAGACTAGGCTGGACAGGGCACTGGGCAGCCTGGTCTAGTGGGAGGTGTCCCTGCCTATGGCAGGGGTTTGGAACTCGATGATCTTTAAGGTCCCTTCCAACCCAAACTATTCTATGATTCTATGTTCAAGATAGCTAGAATTTATTGTGCTAAGTTCTGTGGAAATCTTTGAAATTTTCATCTGCAGCCACTGAAGCTGCACAGACCTCTGAGTACTTCTCGTGCTTAAGTCCATACAAATGTCAGTGATAACTTTAAAGTCAAAATATTTTATTTAAGGCACCTTGGAGTTTTTTTGAGTGGTTTTATCAGGCAGTTTAGAACCTAGTTGTTTTGAGAGTGGTGGTTTATTGTGTAGTCTTTTCAAATGCTAACTCATTATATCATTCAGCTTCCCGAGTCTTTTCCAAATGCTGGAAATTCTCGTCAGCTCCAGTGCCAGCTGCTGAGTAGAAGAAGATTCCAAACATGAACAAAGAGCAGCTGTAGACATTATTATTTCACAAAAAATATTCATTTTCTGCTGGTGCTACATCATACTGGCAGATAAAGTTAGCAAGGGCAAATTATTATCAAATAGTTTATTAGATGCAATCAAGTGTACAAGCAGAAGAACCATCCTGATGAGAACTCAGAAGTCTTGAGAAATTACCATCGTTGTGCATAAAACTGAGGTCATGCCTAGAGAGAGGTTCAAATTAATGATCTGTCACTTTCTGTAAACACACATTTCAAATACCGTGAACTGTCTATGACTGCATGACAATTACTTTAAATGTTTGCAGGTATTCTAGCTATAAATATCTATGAGTTGGTTAAAAATTCTGCTTGTGAAATACAGACCTTCTTACTGAAAGTACATTAAACAGTTAAACTGCTATCACTTACCCTCAGAAAAAAATGTACCTGTAGCTACTGGAATAGAAAAACAGGAGCTGTTACAATCACATTTCTTGATGACTGATTTTTTCATTAAGTCATCAAACCCCAAAGCTGTGGTGTTCACTCTTCAGCTCTCTGCACCAGCCAATGAAGTCAAAATTATTTTGTTCACCGGCTTCAGAGAGCAGCCAATTGAGCTTCCTGCCTTTCTTGATGCATGCAGGATCTTTTGGGTAAAAACTTTCTCAATTGCTCCCTGATTACATTGAAGTCTCTGTTTTCATTAAATATTCTTTAGCTGTAGTATTCAGATAAACTAATTCAGCAGAGTTTCTAAGCAAAATTTAGCTTGCATGTGCATGCCAAACTGCCTCCGAAGTTTTAATGAGCCTGTGTAATCTGATTTGGCATCTCTGTGAAAAATTACTCAATCTCCAGGAGATTTTTTACTATACTGCAAATGCAGGACTATAAAAAGTATCTTTCTGCCATGTACTGTTGATTGCATAAGGGGCTATTTTAATCAAAGAACATTCTTTTCTGAAATCACAAACAACACAGAAGCCTAGTGATAAACATGGAAAAGCAAGTGACTTAGTATAAGTTCCCCTAAAAATCATATCTTTTACAAGGCTATTATTCCAGACTTCGAAATAAAGTAAGTTTTTTCTGAATACATTTCAAGAATACATTTCAAGGATAAAACAATTAATAATTCAACACTATTTGATTTCAGAAGCCCCACTGCATTGGATATTTATAGTCATGACATTAGTCTTCTCAAAGGCTAAGTAAATAATTCAGGCCAGTATTTAGCTAGTCCTTGTCTTCCTTGCTTGTTTACTCAAACATTCTTGTTTAACAGGCCTACTCCCCGTATTAGAACCTATTGCCACTAGTTAAGGTGAAAAGGACAAGACTCCTACAGACAAAAGTAGGAGTTTGCTCCTACTTTTTTTTGCTTAAAGCAAAGTTAAAGTCTTTGCTTGAAACTTTCCATACTAGCAACCGTAGCATTGCTGGTCCCATGGTGTTTAAGACAGAATAGGTCACTTGACAGTGAGAAGACCCAGACAGTTAAAGATGGGATGCATGGCTTCAAGGAGTTCTGCTATTTTAATTACTCATTCCATTAAAATGCTTTGTTTTATTTTGTTTATCTGAAATATTTAGCCTCATTTAGCCCTCCTCAAATCTCATGCTATACTGCAAATATCAGAAACCATTAGCAGCACAGTTAGCTTACCTGTACAAATAATGTTCTTCTGAAAAATTAATGCAACTTAAAACCAGTATTTCTTTTTCATATATATTTTAAAATTAAGTTTAAATTGAGTTAGTTTAAAATTACACTGTATCATGAATACAATTCTCATTTCATTTAACCTTAAGTTTTTTTTAATCACTTCAAAATAATTGTCTTCAGTTTCCTTGTCATTACCTTGTAATTTCCTCTGATGCTTGATTTAGTATTCAGGAGGGCAGTAGAACAGGCTAAGATATAATAATTCTATTTATTGTTTTATAGATTATAAGCCGCAATTTGTTTTATGAAGCAGCACAGAAGAAAACAGGCACTATTCTGGGAATTAAAGGTCTACCAGTGCTCTGCACAATTCTCTTGTGAATTAAAAATTAATTAAATACTTTAAAAAAAAACCAAAGTAAATGTCAGAGGCATAGAGCTCTGAAATTAAAGATAGAATAGCTATTACAAGTATAGCAAAGATAAAATAATTTGAAACATTATAATAGATCTTTTACACAACCAGGATTCAGCATAAACAGACACTGATATGATAACAATGACAAATTTAATTACTGTGGGTTTGCAATTGAGGATGCTGCTTTCCTCTCGTGTATATTAAACTACTTGTGATTTTCAAATAAATAAAGGACCTTATATATGTAAATAATTTGGATTGATTAAAGTATTTGAGAACTTTGTTTGTCCTAGAAAAGAAACAAAGAACTGTGTTAAATTGAAAAAAACAGTCTGAAATCTTGTAAAAATTTTCAACCATTAATATAATAGTGGGACATCCTGAATGAAATTTTTCTCTAATCTATTTTCCACATTCACATACTGATTTATGTGAAAGTTAAGCATTTCTTGAAGAGAAAGTACAAGACCCAAAGGCTTCCCACAAATTTTCACTTTGGTAGAGTGTATAAGGAGGAGAGGAGGAACAGTGTTAACAAGAATAAATATGAAAAGAAACAAGGAGCAACCTCCATTCCACAAACTCCTTTCCCGCTTTTTCTTTCCATGCTTATATTTACATGTACTCTTTTCTTTTTTACCTTCTTCCCAATCTGTTCAATCACATTCTATTTTCATTTTCACTCTTACCCATGATTTTGTGCAATCTTTTAAATTCTGTGACTCTCACAGTGTTTCAGTACTAAATGGTGAGCATGGCCCAAGTAGTCTAACATTATTTCTATCTTAGAGAGAAAGGGCCCATTACTGCTCTTTCTTGCTGACTGGTGCTGATTTTACTTCTTCCCTGGACAAATTTTTTTATCCTTTTAGTTGTTTATAGTCTCTAGGTTCTGGTTAAAATTTTCCGAGGAGTCAGAAACATTACCTGCTTAGTAGACTATGTAGTATTTCATGATGACAGACAAGACTAAATCAAAGGCCTGGGATACATGGATATTAAAATATTTTACTGAGCATACAAATGAAAGAAGGGTATTTAAGTCACTGAATACACTCTTCAAAGAGTCTTAAGCAGCAGAGAGCTGTGTTTAGGATGCAGGCAAAGAGAAAAGGAGGAAATCAGATGGTGAGCAGACTTGCATTGATTAGAAACTCTTTCACTAATCTTCTAAAGATATCTTAGATATTCATTTGCGAAATAAAGGATGATTTTAGCTCAGAAAATATGTGCATTATATACATCAGACTTACTGAGAACAAATTCTCACTGTGAATTATCACTCAAGCATCTGAGTTCTGTATTTACATGTATTTATGAATTTGCATTTCATCAGAATGTGAAGCTGAATTATATGAAGTCTATTTTAGATGACATACTCAAGCTCTGAAGGAAAAAAATCTTTTCTAGAGCTACAAAACTTTTATAATTTCTGTCTATTTCAAGCTTGCCATTTTAAAGATAAAAGACAGGAGCTTACCAGTAAAGATAATACACTGAGTAGCATAAACAAGAAAACAAAAAAGTGAAAGAAAAACCATTATATTAATAACATTTTAATTTTTGTTTATTTATAAATTTCAGTAAGTGCTGTTGTGTGTACATGGGAATGCATGTGCTTTATGAAACAGACTGTTAAATTAAACAGTGGAAGTTTTTGTTGGGATTTCATTGACTTGTCTTAATAGCACCTCCAGGAGGAATTTCGAAGAACTGCATGTCACAGAAGCTGACAAGGAATGTTAACAGCTTTAGCGTTGGTTTAAATTTGCAAGGGAGCACAAAGGCTTGAAGTGATCTCTTGAAATACGAGAATACAACAGGAAGAGAAGGGAAAGGAAGCAGATAATTGGCTGGGTGCATTTCTGCATCTGTCATATCCTTCTGATATTAATGCCTATGCCACTTTTAAAAAATGCCCAGAACTCATCAAGAGAAATTGGAGGCATGCTTTCTTACCTCTGTTAATTTATTTCTCACTTATCCATCCAGGGAATACTGGTTAATTGTGCTTCACAGAACCACAGAATGGTTGAATTTGGAAGGGACCTCCTTTCATGCATTTCTCTGATGGTCGTCTTGTTGAAAACACTGTACAATACAAAAACTTATCCACATAGAAAGTTGCCATGTACCATGTCCAGATAACTCATTCCTATGTAGCTATCTGATATTCTACTTACTTAGATTAAAAACCCCAAACAAACAAGGGAAAAAAAAACAAAACAAAAAAACCCAACCCCCCCAAAACAAACCATAAAAAACAGACAATAAAACCCCAAACCCCAGTACTATTTTAGTTTAGTCATAGTTAATGGCTGTGATCTTAAAATCCACAGCCTAAACAAGAAGGAAATCCCATCTCTGTTTTGACAGTAAGGCAGATAACTATTAAGTTTTGTAAAAATCACTAGCTTGCCACTATTTGGTAAGATTTAGATGAAAGATACTCATTCTTTACACCCTGAAGAAAAATTTTCTTCTTGGTATTCTTTGGGGTTTGTTTAAAAGGTTCTATACTATCTCTCACTGTTAGTCTTTTGCACTTGGCATATTTCAGTTGTCCAAAAATATTACTATTATTTGTTCACTGTTTCATGTGTAAATAATTGCTGAACTTAGATATAAGCTTAGTCCCTCAGCGAACCCCATTCAAGGAAATTCTCTCAATAGTCAGGCCAAAGATCTGCCCACTTGAGAAAGCAATTAAAATTCATACTGGAACTCAGGAGGTTTGAGGCTTCTAACACTAACTCTGCTGTAGAGATGCACCATAATCTTTACAGTCAAAGTAGAAAACATGTAATTGATAGATAGGAATCGATAAATCTGTAAATTTATTGTAGATTTAGAAGAGAATCAAACTTACTGGAAACCCCCAAATCTCATTTTCCCTATTTTTCAAGCTCTTTGCTCATTTCAGAAATAATATCTTTTTCATTGCATTTTCTGTTTTTTTTTCAGGGGTATACACAGGTAGGCAAAACAAATCAGAACATTATTGAAACTTCCTGAACTGCAAAGCAGATTTGAGTTCTGCTCTACGTCTGTCCATTTTTTGGTGAGATTTAATTTTATCCTAAACAATTCATGCAAATCATTTTCTTCCACTCTTTCTGCTGTACACACAAGGGCAGTCATTCCTTTACATCAGTGGGTACTGAATCGAGTTCTGAGTAAATTTTTCAGACTCGACATGTGAAGCTGTTTGCTCAAAAGAATTTTAAGGTGATTTTCTCCACTTGGAAATCATTTCTATTTGCCATCACACAGTGGATTTCCTACAGTGCTTTTCACTGGAGCTTTGTACTAGTAAGTTACTGCTGTATACTTATGCTATTGTTTTTCCTGTTTACCTACCTGAGACATAAAAGAATTTAAACAGGTAATGTATATACCAGAGATCATACAACAGATATCCCGGTATGCAAGTGCAGCAGATGCGAGTTATGTTTTACACAAGAATCACTTTGCCCTTTAGCTGCCAGGCATTCAGTTTCACCTGTGCAATTTGGAGAGACCATTTCCTAATTTTCATAGAATTGCAGATTTCAGGCCCACAGACTTCTTTGTGAATAATTTCTGGTTTCAGGAAAGTCAGTGTTCTCTTTTCATAATGATCTTTAGCATCTTGGGAATTAATTCTCTTTTATAGAATGAAACTTCCACACATACTTTGAAGTCTAGGTAATTAATCCAGTCCATGAAAGGTGAAAAAATGCAAGAGCTGATATTTTTGTTGCACAATTTTTTGTTACATTAAGTCTTACATTAATTTCATATCTTTCGAGAATACAGCACAACCAACTAAGCTTAGCTGCCAAGGAATCTAACCATATTTAAGTATCCAGTAAATCTTTCTAAATTTGACCTCTCATGCTAAATTCACACCATCTATAATCTGTTGAACTCAGTGAATAAAGATAAAACTGTTTTGTTTTTTTTTTCACCTTTCCAATATGAGATGTCTACATCACAACATATTGCATGGCTTAATTCTGTTACTCACTCATTATTTTTAATTAAATGTTTTGAGAGTTTCAACTGAAAGATTCTGAAAAAGCGTGAATTATTTTTTCTTGTCAAAACAAGACTGTAAATATATACCTAAGGTGAAGGACAAGTGGATACCTGAAACATAAGGACATGTGGATTTTGAGGATATCTGGTTAACAGTTATTCAACTTAAAATCATAGAATGGTTTGGATTGGAAGAGACCTTAAAAATCACCTGGTCCCAACTATCCTTCCCCTGGCAGGGACACCACCCACTAGACCAGGTTGCTCAATGCCTCATCCAGCCTGGCCTTAAACACCTCCATGGGGGTGGGCATCACAGTCTCTGGAAAACTAATAAAATAAACACCAAGGTATACAATATCTAATGAAACATAATGAAGACAATAACCAAAATGAGAACATTTAGGTCTATGTTGGATGGCTCTACCACTGGTACCATGCACCTAAGTGACTAGAAAGGAGAAAGCAGCCTGCGCTGCAAGTGCCTGTGTGAGTACTGTTGGTGTTTTTGTCGGTGATGAAGAAGGCACTGCTTTGCCTGTATTGGTCTGTGACATTGCCTGGGAGATTGGAATCATTCAAATAAATATTCGAATAGAGACAAAACTGTTGTGGTATGAGATGGACTGTCCAATGAGAAAATGTAGTGAGCATGAAGTTTCTAGTGCAGACCTGTAATTCGTGTTACTCTGCATGAATGAGTAGGGTAGAAAGATTTAGGGAGACAGTTCTTTTAAGCACAAGGCTGATAAGATCAATATGATAGATTTTTACCAGCAGATTCTTCATAAATTATTTGAAAAGAGTGCTGATAAACTAGAAATTTTGCAGATCAATATGTAAATGAACAGTTCATGGCCTCAGTATGGATGAGACTGGATTGGCCATTGTAGAAAAAAAGACAGGGTAAACCTCACCAGGTCTGTGGGGTGCTGTTTTCTCCAACCTCATCCTTTGCTCTTGTGAGTGCTGTGGTAATAGGCAAAGAATTTCATGCATGTTAGGGGTTTTTATGCTGATCAAAGCAAAAAACAGATGGATCTGTAGCTGTATAAGCTGTAAAATTCATACCGCTGAGAATGCCAAAGTATAGAAAAAAACAGACTGAGAGGAATAACTATTACTGCAACTGACACAGTTCAGCTGAGAGTTTGATTAATTTTGCTCTGCTTAAAGGAAATACATCCTTTGTCCCTAGCATCTCCACATTTTACTATATCTGATAAGAAGGAAATCTTTCTTGGGCACTTTTAACTTGGTGATGGTTCATGTAAAAATAGCAGACAAGAAATTTTGTGCATGAGATCATAGTACAGCAAAAGAGCAAGGCAGAAGAGTGCCCAGCAACCTGTTTGGTGCAGGGTTTAGTGACACTGGGTAGAAGTCATTGAGATTTCCCCCCCTCAATTATCTTCATCAGCAGCTAAGACTGAAAAAGGCAAAATTATTTTCATTTACTGGTGATTTCCTAAATCACTGATGTTGTGATAATTGCCAAGTATCTCTAGAGTTCTGCTGGTATTTAAGGAAGTCTAACTTGAAAATCATGCCATTGATGAATAAAAAAAGGAGTTTCCAGAGTCTGTTTTATGTATTTTTCATTCAATTCCTGTCATGTCACATTGACCACAAAAGAATAAATATGATTTCAATAATGTCTTTTATAGAATTAGGTGTTCTATTTATAATTTGGCATTAAGGTGAATGTCAGGGAAAAAAAATTAACAGTATTTAGGAGTTATATTTTAATTAATTATGCACAACTACTCTGTTATGACAGCCCAATCTGGTTCTCCATTTATTACTATAAAGACAAAGATGCTTACTACCACTCTCTTTACTTTTGGGGCTTGTCAGTTTTGTTACTGATTAGTCTGGAGACTCCCTGACAATTTCCATCCATCTTTTTCACAACCTCTGAATGTCAGTGAGGCAGGTAAAATTGCAAAAGATATATACTGTATCCACCACCATATCCTTAAACTCTTACATATTCATCCAATCTGTGGTATTAAAGAATTAATTAAATTATTCATCGTATATTAGGTTTGGCTTTTTTCTTTCTTTTAGGAGTTCTCAGGACATGTCTGAGGTCTCAAATATTTCATGAAATCTTGGGTTAGCAAAATATCATTTAAAGGAAACATGTTAAAATATCAGAAAAGAAAAAATAGAAATTCAACATAGAAAAAGTTTTTCCAAACAAAAAAATCATAGATAAGAGGAAAAAAAGTACTTAAAATGTCACAATATTTAATTAATTTATTTATGGAAGTACCTCATGTATAAAGTGCACTTTACATTGAGAAGGCAAAAACTATGAGTAGTCATGTTCACCATATCATGGCTATCCAATAAATTTATCATAAAGATTAATACCAAACAAAACCTGTCAGTTATTAATCCATATAGTAAATGTTAACAGAGCACTTCACGAGTGAGTCAGTTAGGACTCATTAGAAGTCATGGTGCTCTAAAAAGATCAAATAAATCTGCAGTCTGTGAGTAAAGCACAATATATTTTGTTAAAAATAATCCTTGATCAGACACAATTAAGATTAATCAGATAACTGTAAAAAGGAAGAACAAATACTTCTAATGTTTTACCTAGAATTACAACCATGACTTAAATTAGCAAATTTGTTCCCAGGACACAGAAATGTAATCAACAGTTATTTGACTGAATGGAACTATACCTTTAAACTAGCTTATGCACTTATTAACTGCATTGTCTTAACAAAGTATTTTTATCTGCATGAAAGACCCATTAAAAATCTGAGGTCATGCCATCTATCTGAATTCAAAATGTGCTGTTAAGTACTTAAAAATTATAACGACCTAGTTCTAGACTTAGAACAGATGAGTGCAAACAGAAACTTTTGGATGAGCAAAATTGCAGCAGTGTTTGTCAATTAAATGGTTCTGGGATTCTGCCAAAGCCCAGAAACCAATTAGCACATGCCTGCACATTCAAACATTAAATTCTTTTGCTCTCTCATCCAAGGTGTCCATATCCAAAATGACTCTTCATATTAGCTCCTAGTTTTTAATACATTCTGAGTTGTTGCTAAGGTCTGTGCAGGAGACAACAAGTAGTTTTGGACCTTTTTGTAAGATGTTAGTTACAGCAGATTTGCATGTTAAGTAATCTTCTCTGGGAATGGTCTCTTTTAACTCTTAAGACACAAGTGACTTCTCTCAGATCTGTAGTTTAAAGGTGTGCCTTTTCTCAATTTATGATTGCAGTCAAAGCTATTGAGAAGGGATTAGTTTTAGATCCCAGCTGTAACATAATTGTATGTCTTCCGGTAATAAAGCGACATCTTAGGGAAGCAAGTCATCTCACCCCAACATAAGTGGGGTGAATTTCAGCAGGTTACCTATCAATACTCATTATTTGGATATTATACAGATATATGGTATAAATACAACCCTATTTGACATGAACAGATGAAGTTTTGAGACACTGAAAACACAATAATAATTGTTTCAGGAAACTGTGGACAAACTTACTCATGACTGAACTCATGATGCTGCTTCATGATCCATCATATCCTGACTTGCGTTTGGAAGATTATTGAACGTCTTTTGAGAAAACAGTTAAAAATACCAGATGCAAACAGATTTACAGTAGGTGCATGATCTCACTCTGCCTGTGCTGAAGTGCACCACTATATTATTGAGTTGCTTCCAATTGCAGGGGGCTTAGTTTTCATGACCCAGCCGTTCTCCTAACAACTAAAAGTTTTTATAGACAGAGTTCTCCATTTTTTGTGATTTCCTTCTACTTCCATATGTGATTATTTCAATATTAATATTTCTTTATAGATAGAAGTTATGTATGTCGATTTCATTTTAGGTCCTCATCAGAACAACAAGATAAATATGAGTGAATTAAACTTCACAAGTCT
This sequence comes from Turnix velox, assembly GCA_013400935.1. Lineage (NCBI taxonomy): Eukaryota > Metazoa > Chordata > Aves > Charadriiformes > Turnicidae > Turnix > Turnix velox. The sequence continues at coordinate 16,733 of VZTY01021702.1, forward strand.
AAAATTCAGTGAACAGTGCTATAAAATTAAATGCAGCTGTTTAAGAGCAGTCTGTCAGATATTATATGAGCTTGTAATGATGAAGGCAAGTGTAGTATGATAATAACTAATTAACAGGGTGTTGAGTTTTTCATGTTGAGTGGAATAGTATGAAACTGGTAACAGTTACTAATCAAGACAGAAAAAGTTTTTACCATCAGTGGCTTTTCTTCAGTACTCATAATTCTCTAGTCTTTGAAGAAAGTTAGTTGGCTTTGCCTTTAACTGTGTTTGTGTTAAACCCTTTACGGCCTAGTATCACTCAGTTGGATCCACAGTTAGGTGTTGTGACCACAAGTGACTTTGTTGGGACACTGTAGCAGGCATCTACAGCATCTTTAAAAAAATGCCCTGAATTGTCTCCATGCAACCTTTAACGTAATGACAGACATAGCAGAACTCTGCAGCATTTGAAGTACTTGTTTGTCCATTCAAGAGTCAGAATAGCAGCCTTAGTCTTTCTTCAGTATTAGACTGTTGCGGTTTTTTTGTGATTTAAGCTACTAAGTGTAAAATCATAGAATCATAGAATAGTTTGGGTTGGAAGGGACCTTAAAGATCATCGAGTCCCAACTCCCCTGCCATGGGCAGGGTCACCTCCCACTACACCAGGGTGCTCAATGCCTCCTCCAGCCTGGCCTTAAACATCTCCAGGGATTGAGGGGATATCCACAACCTCTCTGGGCAATCTCTTCCAGTGTTTCACCACCCTCACAGTAAAGAAGGTCTGGATGCTCCTTGCAAACGTCTGTGCCCATTGCTGGAGTTCCAGAAGGTTCTCCTGCCTTGTGCGTGCGCGAGATCCCGCTCCCCACCGGGCCGAGGCCGGCACACAGACATTGGAGGAGGAGTGTACTACAGGCCACCTGATCA
>VZTY01021706.1:0-14758 GCA_013400935.1 Turnix velox
CGGTGAAGGCTTCCCCACACCGGTCTGCTCGGCGATTGTTTAAGTATATATGTTTAAGTATATCTTTGTATTTCCTTCAGGCTAAAAGAATTAATAAATCATCTTGCAACTTAGTGAATGATATATCGATTGAGAGTGGTGGAAGTATACCTATTGGTTAAACAGGTGGAAAACATGTAAAATAGAGCAATGAATTCCTGACAAAAAAATACCTGTGCTAATGCTTTTGCAACAGAGACAAAAGCACATCATGAATGTTTCATGACTAGATGACACTCAAGAACATTTGGTCAGACAGATACTTAAGAGAGAATAAAAATGTCATCTCCAGGTCTTCCAGCAACTTTATCTGCTTGGCTTCCCTCTTCTCTGATCCATCTGGGAGAAAGGACATATTTCATTTATGTCCTCAAAAATTTGGCTGCAGGGTCCTCTGCCCTTCAGACAGTAGGCATGTTTCTACCTTTCTGAAAACAGAAGAAAAGGGGGGAAAAGATTCCTGCAGGTCTTTGATAGAAGCCAAATAATTTAGGTTATCTAGCATTACTGGAATAAAATTGGAATGTCTCAGATCCTCCCCTGAGGAAGACTCAGTCTCTGATACATTTTGTGAACTACTGCTCCTCCAGGCAAACTGCGTTCCTCTGATGCTACAGTTTTTACCAGGGGCAGTCCAAGGCCTTGAGAGGTAGAGGCTAGGAATAATATAAATCATTGACAGCTGCTGCATCTTCATGTTATTAAGATCTGTACCAGCCTGCACTGTGACTAATGGTGGAATCTATCTAGTAGAAGCTTTCATCCCTCAGGACTCAGACAGGAGTCCTCTAGGCCTCATGGCTGAAGTCTTTGACAGCAGCAGTAGAACTAGATGATAAAGCTGCTTCCATCAACATGTGAATCAGTTCTGATTTGCATTACTTTAGTCTTCCACCCAAGAAAAATCCCAACGGGAAGGAGAGGGAGAACAAGCACCTGGCTCATTTCCTTTGCATTTTGGCAAACACCAGTCCCTACATGAGCCACTATGAATTTGTGGCTGCCAGGACAAATAAGAAGAGGGAAGAAGTGACCTCAGAGGTGATGCTGGGTCAGACTGAACTTTAGCCATTCAGCCTTCAAAAACCATCTCAGCAACTAGTATTCCCAAGTACCTGAAATGAGAATGAGGAAAACTATGGAAAATATATAATGGGGAGCAATTATGTGCTACTGGATGATTGGATTAGATGACTGAATGGGACATTTCAATTTCTGATTTCTTTGCTTCTTTGATTTACGTTTCCAGTTGCTTTGGTCCCAGAGGGAGAACAGTGAAAAGGAGTTGACATGATCAAACAGTTAGTAACACTGCTTTTTAAAATTTTAGCAGAAAAATTTTTAGTAACTATTTGCCAGATACATAAAAAATGCCACAGAACTATGTATATTACATTTTGAAATATTAATGGTGGCTGGAAGTGCAAGGCTGATACTGGAACTAACTAAAAAACTGTGTGTTTGACTGTGCCAGTGAAAGCCAAGATGACAGGTTTTATTTTAATTTAATAAAATCTGATGGTAGTACTGTGGAAATCTGGCCAAGGCTGCCTGGCAGACTGCCTTGAAGGGAGTCAGTGATAGTTTCTTTCCCTTTTTCTTTATTAGATTTGCCATTTTCCCCCATTTAACATAAAAAAAGTAATTTCCCAAATAGCAGGATCCCTCACTTGTTTTATCCTGCTCATCTAACATCCACATTTTATAAAGCATTTCATGGAAATTAGGGTCCCTAAAACTCGCAGCATGAACAATCTGCATTTTACTAAGAGATTTCTTTCCTAAATTCAGCATGAGACTGAAAGTCAGAAGCACCATTTAATTACATGCCACTATGGAGAGGCAAATGGAAGGTAGTAAATACTCTTGAGACCTTGAGGGGACATATATAAAAAAGTGGAGTTTAAGATTTGGCTTTTTATTTTTTCTTCTACAAGGTTGTAGGGATGGAAGACTATCAAACTGGAAGGTGGGTGGATTTATTGTAAACCAGTTTACAGTCTAAGAACCAGTGTTTCATGTCCAGTTTTAGCTATGAAATCAGCAGTACAAATTATCAGAAAAACTAATTTAGATTAACCTGAGCCATAGATTTTAGTGCTTATTCATGTCTTACCTGATCTGTTTCACTTTATATCACCTAACAAAAGATGTACAGCACCTGTCCATCCAATGATGCTGATGCTACTCATAATCTTGTCCTAGAGATTTACAGATTCCTGTAACCTTCAGCTGTATTGCTGATATATTTTGTATAAGTCATTAGTTTCTAATGTAGCTCATAGATAAAACATTCACCCCAATATTTCTTGTATTAAGATTCCCATTCTAGAATCCATATGTATCTTTGGAGTTTCAAGTCAGGAGCATTATTTCCCTTAAGCAAGGAAGCCCTTTCTTTTCAAATACTTTATTTTAGAAAGTCTTAGTAACCATGTAAAATGGTGAAATATTTGGAAAAGTCTTAGTCTCAAACCTTTACATCTTTCTGTGACCTTCTTTCTTTAATATCCTTTAGCAAATTCACTCTCACATGGCCGTATCAAAATGCCTTATCTTACCCTCATGAAAGTGATAATCATGGTCCTTATTCAAGTGGGTTTTGTTGATTGGGAAGTGAATTCTACAGAAGCATAAAAAAAGGAAGTGCAATGGCATTTCCAAAATCAGGAAAGTCTCTAGTAGTAGATGAGGAGAAAACAAACCTGAACTGTAAGGCCTGGAGTACTACTCCAGTCACTTGTTTGGCAGCTGTAGTAAATTGAGTAACTGGAATGGCTGAATCAATTTGTTCATACTGTGAATTCATTAAACCTCATAAGGCAGCCTGTGGGCAGGGTCCTCAGTCCTGTGAGATTTGATGTGTTTATTCAAATTGATGGATTCCCCAGTGGTGAGCAATTTTACTATTCATTGCAATTGTTCTTTGTAATAAAAAATAACGTGCTTTCACAGATCTTTCACTTTGTTTCAGTTAGCCAGGATGTGTGGATTTGATAACCATCTACAACATTGATTCCAATCTGAATGCAAATCCTTATGACCAAAATTGAGCCATTGCATGGCATTATCTTTCTGACATCATGATACATGTTTTATTGAACATTGTAATGCTTCATAGACGACAGAAAGGAATGACACAACTGAAGCTGAATAAGGAACAGATTTCTTGTAATTAAATTGCAGCTATCACTGTGAATATCATCTATCTAATACACAGCACACAAAGTGAATGGAAGCATGTAAATGTATTTGTAATGTTTACAGCAAACCAATTAAGACTTCAGGTTTCCCATTAGCAGCAATATCACTCATCTATTCAAGACATCAGCAACTTCCTTTGGTCTTCTGTATTCTGATTGCACACAAGAGAGGAAGGACTATTTATTTTTGCCCATATCAGCAACCAACAAATGATTCCAAAGATAATTTAACTCCTCAGTATCTAAATTATAGTACTTTACTTTCCAGTAATTTTAAGAAAATAGACCCTTAGTCAATATAAATTGTCATACCTTGCTGACCTCAGTGACATTTCCTTGTGTCTGAGAACTTGACCCTAGGACAAAACTTTTAAATTGCAATTTTTAGACAAATGCAACCAGAGTTTTGGGACAGATAATAAAATAATAAACTAAAGATGAAAATATTACATATATTATGAATTTGACATTATAGTAGAAAGAGCAAGGTGATACAGGCTTCCACCACTATGGTCAAAATCAAGTCCATATAAAAAACAAAATATTTTCCACTATAGCCATGAGAGCATTTAGAGTGATCATTTCCTTCATTTCTATTCCCAGAAATGTAAAAAAATAGTGCCGTCCTGGGAAAGCAAATTAAAATTAATTGCTCTTTTCAAGTATTTGGAAGTGATAACAGATACTGGTATGACACTGAAAAGCAAACCATCACAAATTTGATAATTGGATTTTTGGATTTTTGATCGTATGAAGAGTATCAAGGCTGAAAGGATCATTCTTTATTTTTGAAAAGTCAAGTTAGCCTGGGAACTAGGAGTTTTGCGCACCCAGACTGTGGAAGACCATCCTCAGTGAGGTGCAAAATTCTGACTATGATACATTTAGTCTGGAGAAGTATTTGGTCTCCTGCAATAGCTATCTGGAATCTTATATGACTAGTCATTTCACCTTGAAATGAAAAAAGCCCCAAAAAAGCATTGAATTCTGGTACTTAAGAAAATGCGTTAAGTAACTAAACAAGAGAAGGCAGAAATCAGGCCTTCTTTCATTTAAATCAGTGCTGGAATTTTTAAAAACTAATCCTGTTTATGCAAGAGAAAGCAGGAACCATGATAGAATTTTTGCAAATTTCAAGGAAAAAGTCCTGAATTCAGATTTTAAATTACACTACATAATTGAATATAAATATGTATTGCAGATAATAATTTCAAATAATCCACTTTAGTTGCTAACCCGAGGGACAGAATGAGCAGCCTGATTGGTTGGGGTTTTTGACTTTGAACATTAATCCTACTTGGAACTGTTGCTTAATTTGAATGATCATATCCGAATTATCCATGATCTATTTATTTTGAAAAGTGAAAATGATAAAAATGAGAACTCAGTATTTATATTACATAAGTTATTTTCTTTAAGAAACTTGGTTGCCTTGATTGTAACAAATATTACTATAGTTTTTCAGATATGCTACATAATTTTACATTTCAGGAAATGGATCTGATAAGCCATTTTGTTGTTTTCACCTATGATATAAAATTGACTGGTTTATTGTTTCCTTAAGTAAAAATGCATTCTTTTGTGACTAGATTGTACCAGCAGATACTCACAGGAACCAACCAATTTGGAAAGCAACTTCAAATTGCACAGTGTATCAAGAAATACCTGGCTTTCTAGTCAACAGAAATTTCAAACCAATTTATTCACAGATAACTCCAGTCGTATGAGAATGTTCTAATGGTTTCCTTAAGACTGAGTAGCTAATTTGAGAATAACAGAAAAATGAAGGCATTATCTCAATTAAAACTGCTGGTTTCTTTACTTTTCCTGTACCTAGAATTAATTTTATTTCTCTATATAACCTTAAGAAGTCTGCTCATTTCTCCCATCCTTATTTCACTACCCCATATATTATCAAAGCAAATCTTACTCTTTATGTAGCAGACTGGGAATATTCATTACAAAAAAATGAGAACTATAAAGATTCTTTAAAGATTTTTACTTTTTTATATTGCATATGGGCAATGAGATCCAGATTCATCATAAACTCATATCTTTAATAAACATGATGTTTTAATAAACTAATGAGAATATTTGAGTTATATATAGAGCACAAATAATATGGTATGGTTTTAATGATTATTGTTGTGGCCAGTTCCAAATTGTTTTCTGCAAAATGTAAGAACCATGTTGTAAACTCTTTTACCCTGGGACCCTTATTAAATTCAAACAATTCAAAAGCATGTATATGATGTGAGTGGGTTGGATACTTTAGACAATGCAGCAATAGGCGAATCATGATATGCTGAGGTAGGCATTCATTAGTTCATGTTATATGTGAGGACTTCAGCTGCAACAGCTTAGAGATGTCCTATTAGTGAGAAATCTCTGTTTCTGAACAGAGTGGCATCAGGAGCCCTTTTCATTGACCAGGCTAAGAAAAGCTTCAATAGACTTGCCTGCCATTCCAAACGGTCTTTGTTGTGAGCTTCATTTTGCTTAAAACCTATACAAATTTACTGTCTTCCATATGGAATAAGCATCATCGAGGAAAATGGGCAATTCTAGCCTAGTGTTATCTTTGGATGTGCTAAGCCTATTTCCCAGCTGGTACAAGTTAAGTTATGGCAGTTATATTAAATGAAGCCAATATACACTAATTTGGAATGAGTTCCTTCATCATTAACATGAGTATTTTAGGAAACCAATTTAGAGCCATATATTATGTAGATTCTCTTCCCTACTCATCATCTCCATCTGATATTTGATTAGGATATTGATTTCCTCTTATTAAAAAAAAAATAAAAATCAACCCACTCACCTCCTTTTACCCTCTACATCCTACAGCTGCAGAATTCCACCTGGATTAGCAAATTGATTTATTGATAATAAACACATTGATCTTCTTTGCCCTTCTCCAAGCTGCACAGCTCCAATTTCTCTATCCACATTTTTTCCTCCACCGAAATTTTTATTATCTCCTCTCTGCTACAGATACCATTTTTGTTTGTTTTGTTGTGAAGATTCACCTACTGATTTCTCAGTCTTAAATTCTTCCAAATGGTTTTACAACATGGAATGAGACATAAATGCTCTTGCCGAAGTCAGTAGAAATCTCCTTGCTTGCTAAAGTGCTAAGATAAACAGACCAATGCAAAAGTAGGTATGATCCATCTGTAGACTTTATGAGACACTTCTGAAAGGGAAGGACTGGACTAAAATAAAATCTCCGGGAGTACAGCTGAAGGAAATTCTATTGATAAATTGCTCTGTAGCTGGATTTACTTGGTTGGAAAAGATATGTGACACATCCAGCCAGGTGTTACTAACTGATGATGACAACATCAGAAGAAATTGCTAGAAATTTGCTTTATTACCAAAAAGGCCCCATAAACCCCTGTAAAATCAAGGTCCAAGAAAATGAATGAAATTTAGTCACTCCATCGAAAGGATAGTCTATATACAAAACACCTAATATTTCAAAATGCTGTGTTTTCTATGCTGATCATCATGACTATTCATATCTCTCTAGCACCTAGAGATCACATGGGTTACAATTCTAGTTGTGGAACAAACTACTTGAGAATCCCTTGACAAAGATCTAATGAGAGTTATAGCATTTTCTGAGATTTCACTATTAACTAAACATGGCAGCAAAGTGAGATATCAGGGAATGTTTGTCCCTTCTCACCGGTATCTTCTCATTCTTTTCTTGCTAGAGTGATGTTCCATCCATCTTTTTATTTTGTATAGATTTTCAGTTGAACTGACCTGTCTAAAGGAAACATTATGACAGTCACACACTTTCCTGAAAGAGAAGCATAACAGCCCAAATTATCAAGAGGTAGATGAAAAAAAAAAATCAAAAAAATCCAAACACAAACCAATCAGAACATGGCAAAATAAACTGCCATAAAAAAATGTCTTAACATCAAGAACCTTTGAATTTATGTTACATGACCTGGCAAATACCTTATTGACCCTGAAAGAGGAAAGTCTTGTTCCTCTTCTCTGGCTCTCACTGCCTTTACATGTGGAGCTGCCCTGTTCTGTGGTAGTTCTGATGCTTGTCAGAATGATCTCACTGTTCAGCTTAATGCAATGAAGATCACTAATTCAGTGGAAACCTGCTTGTTTGTCCTTTACTGTACTGCAGAACAGTCACTGCAGGGAGGGACAGATGACTGTTACTGAGGAGTGTAAAAGAGGAACACGGAGTGGACAGCACACCCCTGCTTCCATGGCAGAAAGTTATTTCTTAGGTATATCTTGAGCAACTTGATCCATATCTGAGGTCACTAAGGCTTCCACAAGCAGATGCTGATGCAGCTGTAAGTGGAGTACACTGAAATCTTACATTAGGCATTTTTCTATAGTTTGACATGGTAAGACTTAAGATGATAAAATGCACCCACTTAAAGAACATATCATCTGGACCCAAATTTTTGTCACTTGGAAACTTTATCAGGAAAAACTAAGACAGATCTAAGAGAGTCAGCTGGTGTAACTTAATGCAAAATTTCCTCCTGATCCATAGCATATAAAATAAAACAAACAAGGAATAGAAGTTCAGCAAAATGGACAGAAATAAGATGCTAAAATGCACCCACTTAAAGAACATATCATCTGGACCCAAATTTTTGTCACTTGGAAACTTTATCAGGAAAAACTAAGACAGATCTAAGAGAGTCAGCTGGTGTAACTTAATGCAAAATTTCCTCCTGATCCATAGCATATAAAATAAAACAAACAAGGAATAGAAGTTCAGCAAAATGGACAGAACTAAGATGCTTAGAACTCAAACTATTTCCATGGAAGTATTTTCATGAGAAACTAACATACAGGGTCATTAACTTCTGGAAGGAAATGAGAATCAGATGAATATGTTTCCCACCATCTTTCAGAATTATTTTAAGCAATTATTATGTATGATCAAAATGGATGTATCCTACAAGCATAAAAAAGGTGGCTTTGATTTGGTTTCCTTTTGTAAATGACTCTTGTATAATTTTATCAGACCAAAGGCATGGTAAGAGAATTAGATAAGACTAAGAAGGCAAGGGTGTGAGATACAGTTGGATTAGTACTGAATGTTAGCCAGAAGTGCAGTATCAAACCAGGATTTTCTACCACAGATGAAAGGAAACATTAATCTTGCTCCAGATGAACAATGCACAAAACCAAAACTCCACTCTTTTAGCAGAAGAATTGTCAGTATCAGTCTAAAGTAAATCAGATTTCCAACAGTTTACAGTCTTTGTAAACTGAGGCTACCTGGGTCCCTTGAACAATCTCAACATCAAAGGGAAAAACTACATTTAGAGGGCGATTCTTCCCTTATGTGAGAAAATTCAGCACTTTTAATGTTAAAAATAATTAATAAATAACAATACAAATAAACATAATTCCATTTTACAAAGTAAATTGGGAGATATTTTGGACGTTCATTGCCTGAAATGTTGGAAATGCCATGAGCAGTGGTCACAGTGTATAAAAATGGGAAGCACCTGTTTCTTTTGCCATGAAATGATGAAACGGATATCACAGCCACTTGGTGAATGTATTTTTTTCATATTTTAATATTAATGGGGATGACAACAATATAGTCAAGTTTTCTCACTAAGAGTCTTATCAAGACCTGTGAATAACAAGGAAAATTAATTCCTTTCCTTTCAAAGTAAGTTTGTGGTAAAGCACTGAGATAGACTGAGAATGGGTATGAGAAATCAGGTGTTTTATTAAATGCTAGAGAAATGTTCACTTTTATAGATCTACCAGTGTTTCATATTGGCCAGTTGTAGGCTATCAATGACTGAACAGCTAAAGCTTTCAGCATAGGCAGAAGACAATAGATGAGAAGCCTCTCAAGAGCCCAGCTTTCTTCATGTGAAGGGTTTGTTATTATATAAATGTGTAAAATAATCAACCTTAAATTTCTTCAGGTTTAATGCCAGACTAGTCCATTATTTCATCTGTGTTAACGTTTTGCATTCAAGACAGTTCATATGGTTTCTTACAACTAAAAGTTGTTATACTGTTCACATGAACAAAATTAAATAATTCAAAAATATTATTTTACCAAATGTAGAAACTCAGTTTTTGGAAATATTTTGCTGAGCTTAAAGTAAACATTTCAGTAGTAAAACATCTGAAGCTAACCTCAAATTGTCATGTCAGTATGAAGAAAAAATATGTACACCACGGGAAAGGAGTTTATGGTTACTCTTTCTCAGGGTCTGCATCAGGAAATATCTAAAGTTTGTGAAGACTTTTGTAATTTGTTATAATCCAACTTAAACCTGTAGTTAGTGCTTTCGTCAATAAAGATGTGTTTTGCCTATGGCTTTTTCTAAGAACAGCAAATTTGGCAGAGTCATTATGTTTTCTTATTTAATTTGAATAGAAAGACTATTATCTTTGTTATAAAAGGCTATATTATTCCAAAATATGACATTGCAATGTGAATTAAACATAGGTTTAATGGCTTTCCTAAACAATATTTATTCCTGAGTGAGAATAAATATGATTTCCAGTTTTTGTTTATCCAAACCAAGAGTAAGAATTTACTTCTTTTTAAGTACAAGATGATAGCTTAAGTTTGGACTTCATGATTGGTATCAGGATTTGAACAGATTCAGGAAGGAAATTTGTACAGGTTTTAAAATTCATGATGTCACTTTCCATAGTAGGTTAACAGCAAAAAAACAATGGCACAGAAAAGTGCTTGTTGAATAGGAAAGAGGTAGACATTTACTGCTGCTAAGTGTTCTCTCCGTACCAGAGGGTTTAGAGCATCACTGAAGAAAGAAAAGTTTTCAGATACTAAGAAGATCATAACCAAATTTTAAAAAAAAATGCAAAAATTGAGCCTAGAAATTACTTTACCAATGAAAGAAATGAGATGCATAGCATTTTCAGAAATAAAAACTTATGTTCTCACAGACAGAAGGTCACTTAGATTTTATCCTCAGATCTATTTTTCTGAGATACATCATTATGTAGAAATGTAATAATTTTTCCTGCTATTTTCCTGTAGATGAGATCTTAACTTCTCCTGAGACAATTAGAGTTTACATAGACATTCTTTAATATAGTTGTCCTTTGTCATATTATTCTATTCTGTGGGCTGTCTCACAGTTGACATGAAATATTACACTGATGTAAATAGTCAGCATAATTTTTTATTAACTTTCAATATGGGCCTACGTGATTTCTAGTAATGCTTCTAACATTTTGTATTGTTTGCACTATTTCAAAAATACACTTTCTACAAAGGCCTTTAATTCAGCTTGAGATTTCACCTCAGAAATTGCAAAACCTGTCTGTGTTACTACCTACAGATACAGATTTTATGTGGCCACAAAGGCACATAAAAGTATTTTTAAATACTTTTAGTAGAAAATGCTTTCAGTAGAAAGAGAACTTCTCCAAAATGCAGACCTCTTATTCTGGCTTCGTTACAAAAATCATAGGATGTTCAGCTGATAATAGAAATGTCAGAAATTTAAATAATCCAGTAACTTGCCATCAAATAAAAATTGCTGCAACTGAGGATGGCATGTCAACCTGGAATGGTTCTTTTAGTACAGACAAACCCAATGCTTTTGCTTATGGTCTCAAGACTCTACCTTTCTTAGATCCAAAGCTCTTACTATATGTTGATCTACAAGACACTATTTATTAACTTGTTTGCATGTACTGCAATGTGTCAGCAGAAATATCTTTGTCACTAGAGGGCAGCCATCATCTTCTGCAGAGCCAAGAGAGCTTGTCACAGAAATCAAATTCTGTCTATAGTCGCAGAGGACATGATTATGGATCAGTGGGCTGTGTCTCAGCTGTACTAATTTCCAATGGAAATAATTAACAGCGTTCTGGGTTTTTATCTAGGGATCAAATTATGACTGGCTCTTCCAAAGGCAGAAGATGAAGACTTCTCAGTGTGGGCTGACCAATGACTTTAAGAACCAGTATTTGGAGGTTACTGATGATATAAGTACAAAAAACCCTCCTACATTTTCCAGAGAAGGAAATTTCAGAGGTGGGAGATGAAATAGAAGCATTAAATGTGGCTACAATGCTACTGGAAGCCAAATCCTGTTTTACATCTTCTACATGATGGACAAACTGAGAACCATGTGTGCTGCTTGCTGAGTGACACTTTTTTTGACCATGACTGTGTATGAGTTGGTGGGGCAGAGAAGTGATGCAGTTCAGCCCCAAAACACTTACACCCTCTCTAATGTCTGGCATTAGGACAGAGGTTTATCATGCCTTTCAATGAAAAACTCTCAAGTGGATAATAAAACTCTGTAACCAACCAAGCATCCAGACCTTACTCTTCCCTGAAGCTTCACACTGTGATTTAATTTCTGAGGTTTAACCAATACAAAAATCCTGTGTAACTACAAGAGGATACTCATGACATTCTTACTTCTTTTCAGACTGTGCTCTTCCTTCAGAATATCTGTGACAAAACAATCCTCAGTTTTTCATCTACCTGATATGGATATGTAAATAAGGATAAAAAATAGATGTTTTATTGGAAATCTGTATTTGTTTCTCTCTTGCTTTGCACTGCTCTTGACTTTTTGCATTTCAACTATTTTGCAAGGTATTAAATAATGTTTCTCCTATCTGCTGTGCCAGGCTGCTCATACTCTATCCCAGATGCACAACTATATTAATGAAAACACAGGACTTGACAAAATAAATAGTGATACATGCCTGCACATCAAAGATCAAAATTAAGTCTGTCTCAGATCAGAATGGAACTTGACTAATCCAAAAATCTGCTTTAAACTCTCATTAAGACAAACTAGAAATCTAGTATATATATAACTTATTATACCCAGCAATGAGCAACGTTTGAAATTTTAAAATCTTCTTAAATAAGGATAAGTCTATTTAAAATCAGTAAAGGCAACTGATATAAAATGGGAAAATTAACATATCATATACCCACACACATATATGTAAAAGGAAAATCCTCACAAAGACCATCATCCCATGTGTTGGTTTTCTTTTTTCAGATATAAAAACCTAGTGGAGTACATCAGGATGAAAATGAAAACTAAAATTATTGGACTAGGAAAGGGTGGAAGGTAACACTTACAGAGGAAGACGTAGTATTTGTCTTTGTATTCCTGCCAGTGATATTAATAAGCAAGTAATCAGCATTTCAGATGGGTGGAAATGGGGAGGGAGAGGTGATTTTGCACCACATTCACATTCTGTGTTTCCTGTCCTTGATGCAGTTTAGACTGAGACATAGCAATAATCTGCATTCAGACACCCATGCAGTTCTATCGGGTAGAAGCATAAAGGTCTCCACACCTAAAATAATAATTTTTCCTGTATATGAAAGCATAAACTGCCCTAGGGAACTGATTCCCCAGTTCGTGTTTCCAGACAGCCCTATTAGAAACATTCCTTGTTCCAAAGGAAAGATTTTGTTCTTCAGTAAGGTGGTTTGTGTTTTCTAGAGCGGACAGGGCTTGTCCGAAGGAGGGAGGATGGGTACGTATTTCCTTTGGGTGTATTTATGAGAAACTCATATCTCCAAGTATCTATACAGGCAGCTTTCTTATGGAAGCAGAGTCTCTGGGGAGAAGTCCCAGCATTGATGTGGTGCATGGCTGTTTGCAGTTCTTTTAGGAAGGACTGAGCCCTTCTCTCCCTCCCAGGAGGAGTTCCTCTATGCCAAACCCAAATGTTAATTCCTGACATGCTTCAAAGTCCTGGAGAGGAGCAGAGAAACACTTCAATTCCAATAACCAGTAATTCAAAGGAAGAGTTATTTCAAGGGCTGGGAGAATACTGCAGGAGTGAAGGGTGAAGTCCTACTGTCTTAAAAGAAAAGCACAAAGAAAGCATGATCACTTGATAAATAATTTAACTGAAAAGAATGTGAAAGAAATTTTTGTATATTTGTCTCTAGTGTTATGAAGTGGGTTCCTTCATTGAAAGGTTCCTTCCTGATTATAAAAAACCTGCTTACTAAAAAACATAAAAAACCAAAGATGTCTCTCTTTGGGAACAAGGGGAAACGCTTTCATATTAATTTTTACCATTACAGAAAAAAAAGCATTTTTAGGTTCCATGGCATAATATGATGTGTTTTCTTTTGTTCTTTTCTTCACTGATATATTATTTAAGCATTTTTTTATTATTCTAGAGTTTCATGTGTATCTTCTCATACACTGAAAGCTCAATGCTTAATACATAATATAAAAGCACGAAAAAGCATGCTTGAGGTTTTTACTTTTTAATGTGAATCAAGTCTCACATGCAATGACAAAAAGTAGAGTTAGGAAGTTATTGCATTTTGTGTCCAACTGTCACTTTAAAAGTAATTGAAAAAGCTGAATTTTATCCATAACAAGTGAAGATGAATATGACATAGTAATTTCTGTTTGTAATCTTTAGTTCTTTCTTTACTTCAATGATGCCTATCTTAAAAGAAAAACATATTTAAATAAATTAAATAGGTATTTTCATGTCCAGATGCTTAATGGCATTTAACGCTGGATTCTAACAGAAGAATGTGCTTAAAATGCAGTTTTCAAAGTAAAGGAACAATGAATATATGATTTATTACATCATCATAAAAACTTTTTAGTCTGTCTTTAATACTTGCACTCAGCCAATCAAATAATTCAAACAAATTAAAGTCTTCTCTATGAGCTTCTATTGGTTTCCAAACCATGTGACACACTAGACTGGCATCAAAAGATGAACTAGAGGCTTATGATAAATTCAGAAGATCAATGAAGTACATTTAAAATGTCTTTCATAAAATTTAATTTACAGATGTATGAAAGATGGATAGAAACTTCCCATAAACGTCTGGCAAAAACCTGAGACATTCCCATGTATCATTTGTGTTGTGTAGATGGGAACTCTATGATCTTTAAGGTCCCTTCCAACCCAAACTATTCTATGATTCTATGAACCTTTTTATGTATTTTTGCTAGTTACATACTAGATGCAATTATGTATCTGTGCTTTTTCTATCTTCTTCCTGTCCCCAAAGATGTTACAAAATTGTTAGTAAATTCTTTGCCTTTACAGAGTTAGTGAGAATGACAGTACTATGTTACATTAATATTTCTGCTAGATGTTTGCAAACTAGTTCACTGTGGGACAACTCCAACAACTGCTTCCCTTTAAAACATCTGTCTTATTTTAAGAAGACAAATTTAGTGATTGACACGATTGCAAGTTAGAGCAGGTATGTAGATTGATTCAAGATTTTTGAAGTTTTGTTTTGTTTCTCATCGTCAAATGTTTTTTCTTTTAATATAACAAGCAATAGAAGTACACTTAGTTTTGAAATAAGATACTATTTTTCAAACTTATTTTTCAATTATATTTACATATAAATATATTGTGAGGCACTATTGATACAAGTACAGCAAGCATACAAACATTTCTGTGTTTTATGTGTGAACAGACAATTTCACATACAGAAGAAAGCATGGTTCTGGCTTACCTCAGTATAGAATCATAGAATA
>VZTY01021732.1:0-25853 GCA_013400935.1 Turnix velox
TCTATGATTCTATGATACTATGTACAATGAGAAGAGGTTAATTAGGGATTCTTTGACAAGATACAGAAAACTCTGAGATGCTGGCAAGCAGATGTGTGAGATTATGTTACTGTGCAAATCTCTGGAGTTCATACAAATTATAATGCCACATTGAAAGAGCATTATGCAAGGTTATTGGTCTTCTAATGCTTAAAACGCTGATGGAAGGACATATTTTGTACAAGGATGGAGCTGAGGCCTCATACATCTACAAATCAGATTTTCACTTCAAATTCCTTTTTAATACAAAACTTTACTCAGTAAAATGATGTTTAGCATCAGCACCATATTGTCCTGCTCAGTGTCAGTGACAATTTTAATGTTGCAAGCTATTTGCATGGCAAAAGAACTTGCATCACCATGAAACACAGGAGTATTCAAGACATCCTCTTCAGGATGGGAATACAGACATTTTCAGAGGTGAGATGTTGAACTGATGCTTTAAAGCAGCTTCTGAGATGTCAGATTTTCCCCTACATTCAACAAGTCAGTACAAAGCAATCCTCTGCTATAACTATGCTATAACACATTCACCAATATCAGAGGGATGGCAGAGAGTGTGCTCTAAAACTGTTTTGGTGCTTTAGGCACTAGTTCAAAAGTTCTTGCTACACTTGTATGTTCTTTTCCAGCATAAACTGACAGAAGGCAGAAGGGAGTGGCAAATACCACTCCTACTATGTGTTGCTTTCCACCTTCCAAAATTAATTACACATGTGCTTGTTCCCCCTCTGAAAACAGCCTATAAAACAAAGAAGAGAAGGAAAATGTCTTCCTTATGTGGTCATCTAAGGTAGGAAAGGAAAAAGTGAACTAAGTAAAACTGATAAATAGTAGTTCAGGTAGTGCTCCCTGCCTCAGTTGAACCAGGTGATTTTCTGAAGACATAATGCTCATACTAGCTGGCACTGGGTCTTAGCTGGCATTTAGCAGATAGAAGCAGTGAAGCAGCAAAAAAGGATTTGCTAAACAGGAGACAGTGCAAGAGACTTCATTTTAGAACCCAGCCAAGCACATGAATCCAGACTTCAAATAAATATGATTTGAACTCACGTGCCTTATTTGCTCAAGAATGCTCCCATTATCAGTCACTGGTGAGGTGTGCAGAAAGCTGTGACTTAGTGCCTGTCAGCTCTTACTTGTCTAATCTTGTGAAAACTCATAGTCTTCCCACCTATAGCTTGGGTTCAGTCTTTCCTCTACACCAGTGAAAAATGCTGAACATGTGCTGTGGCCTTATTCTTGAAACGTAAGCTTACAAATTCTCTTACTGTACTAACAAGCTACTTTTTCTTAACTTCATTAAAACATGCAGCAAAATGATTTGCAAGACTGACAGGGGGTGTGTAATTTCAACATCTTTACAAGCAATTTCTGAATCTGTAGGGACTCTGGTAAACTGCAAAATGCATTAAATAATTTTTGTTGGACATTTGTATCCTCATTTTATAACAGGATTTGGCACCAATATATGTTTAAGACAAAAAAATGAAGACAATTTTAATGTATATATCTTTCAGAATCTGTGGCATTCTCTGTTCATTCCCTGCATCTACTGCCAATTAACACTTTGACATTTGAGGGCTCAGTTGCAGAGTTGGCATGAAATTTTAGTGAGTTAGGCTGCTCATACAAATGACTGAACCTGCTGGCACATAGAATTGGTTGATATATACTTGGTGTATGGAACACAGAAAGGTGAGATTCAAGGGTCTGCCACAGGAGAGAAAAAACTAAAAGAAGAAACTATGTCTGCAGCACTTCAGGACTTGCTTGAGTTGTTGCTGGTTTTTTTTGTTTATTTGTAGTTGAGAAGTGCCAAAATGGGCAACAAATTAATAAAACCAGACTTAAAATTTGATTAAGAAGAACAGGAGGAGGTGAAGAGGGAAATGAGAACAGCAGAGAGCATTCATAATTAACATTTATCCCTCTAACAACCACACAATTAAGATCTGACAGAATGGGTCAGGAAAAACTAATAATTTTCCTAAAAGACCTGATCAGATGAAGCAGCAAATTGCAGGTTCTTACTTGGAATCAAGATGAATACACAGGTTGCATAAGCCAAATCCTGAAATGAGTTTTCCTGTCTGCTTGAAGCTCATTTGGCTGCAAACAAGATTGATGCATTGACATCCTCATTCATCTTCTTTTTTATTTTCAACTTTTCCTTTTGTTTGTGGCATTAGATGTTGTTCAGCAGACTTATGTCAGAGGAAATTAGCAACTTATGCCCATCAATAATTGCACTTTCTTTCAGGCTTTCCCACTACCAGATTTAAGAAAAGAAATAAATTTAGGCTAGTGAGTTGGGACTTCGATAAATCAAAGTGCTTAAGTCAGAAGATGTAGCCCTGAAATAACAGTTTAGTTTCTGTGTCACTGCAACATAGGTCTCTTATTTTCACCTTTTTAACCTGTAAAAGTGCTTCTGGATTTTGAAAAGGCAGACACATAAGAAGAGAAAGCACCTCTCATGTTGTAGTGAGCAGATAAGAACACCTCAACTGCCTTTGCATTGTAGCCTTATCAGTGCTTTCCTATGGTAAAGATAATAAAGCAGAAATCTCAGGCTTTTTAGTTGTAAAGGAATATCACATTCCTGACAGGACAAAGCAGCTAATACATTTAGACTTGAGTATGTAGCCTGTTTGCTGTTGAACAGTGCCACTGGCTTTTCACAGACCTAGATAACCAAGAACCTGATCACTCTAGTATTCAATAAAAACCACCATACAATGTGGCCAGCTCTAACTAGGTTCTGGGTTCTGTAATAGGGATGGACATCTAAAACTTCAGTACTGCATTTACTAATCAAAGAACTGTTTCCTAATGGTGGGTATAGGAGATAAGCAGTGCAGAAATTTAGCTGAGCTTTTGAAGAAAGAATTGCAGATTAACCATGAGTAGGGACCCATATCCCTTAGATAGCAAAGAGAGAGGTTAACCAGAATGTGCTTTTTCAGGCTTGTATGATCTTGGTGAATATTACTGCATACATGATATATTTGAATACATACAATTTTACCCACTCTTTCCCACGTAAGATTTTGTCCTGGTTTTGGGCCAAAATTAATAAATTAGCCCCCCAGAGACAGATGGTCCTCCCTCTCTCTCTCTGAAGAGAGGAGAGGAAGGAAGGAGGAGATTTAAGAGTTCGGAAGAATTCCAAACTACTTTAATAGATAATGAAACAATAAACAAAATCAAAAGGAAAAGATAAAAAGGTGTACAATATTTACAAGACCGAATCCAGCTGCCGGGATGATGATCAGGNGAGCGAGTGACCGTTCGATCCCTCCTTTTTATACTGAGCATGGGCACATGGGATGGAATACCAACCCGGGTCATTCTGTGAATACTCCATTGGTTACATGTTACATCCATCAATGTAGAACCCTCCCCTTGTGGCGAGGTCTGCCGAAGGTCGGCCTGAGGCTTCGATCACTCTTTTTGTCTTCCTTGATAGGCGTCGTTAAACTACCTAGCCTGTGCCCATCCTCCACGAGCTCCCCCGTTTTTCTCCAAACACTATACAACGGCAAACAATCCCACACACAATAATAACAAGTAAAACGATTAGTACACAAACCAGAAAATTTACCCCAATCTACCCCAAACCAGGACAGATTTTTACACGCCTCCAATGATGGGTGAAGAGATGATCAAGCAGGTTTTGTTCATAACTGTACCTGAACAAGATGGAATGTAGTGCAAAGACATTGATTGAATCATATAAGTCACCTCTGGATGTCAATCACCACCTTTCAAATATCCTCTGCTTGTCAAAGCTATGTATGTTGAAAGTCCTTCTTCAGTCTTCTCTCTCTCAGCTGTAATTCTTTGTGTTTTAAAGAGCTATTGTGACTCTTCCCTACTTTGCACAGGAGAGCAGGCTGACTGTATTAGAATTCAGTGTTCAGATTCTACAGTTATAAGTGCCATATGGTTCAGCAAGAGGAGTCATGGTGCCTAAAATCAACAAGTACATAAAATTGGAGTCTCTAATATGAAAGGACAGATGTGAATTCTAAAACTTGAGGCAAGGATGAGTTGTTGCAGAACCAGGGAGTATTCATTTCCCAGATCTCCCACCCTTTTGAGTCCTGAATAAAGGGGATCACAGACTCTATATTAAAATTATTCCATTTAAAGAGGTACCAGATTGATTCATTTATCTATAATGACAACGGTAATTTCAATTCAATGTTCGGTATGCTTTTCTACATATTAATTTGTCCCACTTGTTATATAAATTATGTACTTTATTATTAAAACTTAAATATGACAGACAAGTTGGCATTTCAGAGGGATTTAGTTCAAACCAATGAGTCATTTTACTAGGTTTTGGAATGCTATAAGAGACTCAGTGCCATAAACTTCACTTAAATAGGTCTGGGCTATATGTAATACCAGCCTGATTTACTGTGAAGTCTCGCTTTTGTGCACACGCCTGTATAAATGGTGTATACTTTCTTAGTACAGAAATGACAGAGAAGATATTTATAACTTTAAAGCTATATTCTTTAAAAAAAAAACATGATAAAACCCAAATTAACTGAAAGGATATTTTATACTTCACAGCCTTTGCAGAAGCAGGATTGACACTTTTACTGTAATAGAGAACTTTTATTTACACAATTCCCTGGATGCTAAGCAGAAGTTAACACACAGCAGAATAGCATATACTTGATTTGTTTCCACCACTCCCATATTCCATAGCCCATAAAAGATAATGCATTATCAATTAGCAGTGTATTATCTTTCATTATTAAAATGAATTGTATCATTGTTTGAACATAAAATAGTTGCATTCTACAACAAGTTTCTAATATCAGCATGGTCTGTTAACAGCCCAGCTTCCTATTTACAAGGACTCATAAAAGCTACTGGACACTGGGGAGCAGTTTCTGTGGCTCCTGAAGGACAATTTTCATTTAAACTATTCCACACTGCCTTTGGTGCTCTTAGAGCAATATCACTTCTCTGAAAATGGATCAAAATAACTCTTGCTGATGGCTAAAAATGCCATAGAATTCTAAATGCACAAATGCTTGTTTTCATGCAAACTCATAGAAAAATCAGGTATAAAAGACTGTTTCACAGTTATTTTGTTACACCATAACCTTACTTGATTTCTATTCCCAGCCACTGTAGTTTAAGATTATTTTTGCCAACATAAATTCAACATTAAAAATGTATGTGTATTAGCTATCTATAAATCATAATATATAGATCAAGCAACATCCATCAGCTTCATGTATCAAAGAAACTTTTATTTTAATTAGTTCCTGTTCTGTGAAGTTTGTTCACTTCTCAGCACAGGGTAAATCAAAACAATTCTCTGAGATTCACTTTCATTCTCTGGACATTCTAGTTTTCAGATGAATGTTCTTAATATTTGTGCAAATTAATTCCTATGGGCTACAGAAACATAAGGGAGAATTTGGAAATGGTTTTCTAAATAATTTTCAGACTTACTCTTCAATAACTTGTTGCATTAGTCTGAGAGCAATGGGAAGAATGTGAGTAAACAAGAACTTTATACATTGAAATGAAAGCTGTTTGGTCCTCAGTTGTTTGCTAGTTTTCAAGCCATGTGCCCTTCTGTAGTCTAAATCTAGTGAGTATAAATTATTACTGTTCACAATCTACAATTTACTCAAAAAACCTGCACAAATGGAAATTATGCAGTTTTATAGAATTTTATTTTTCCTCTCTGACTGGGATTGGGCCATCGGGAGTATACAAGAAGTCAAAGAAGTCACATTCTTTTATGAGTCTCCTAACAGATAATTCTCTAATACAGGAGCATGTGAGCATCATTCACATATTCAAGATCCTTGCTCCATAATTTAATTCCTCAGTTACTGCAACTACTGAGTATTACCAGGAAAAATTGTTATGACAGAGCAAGACAGTGTGAAAGATAGTTTTCTTGGTCCTTTCCTGATAGCTGAGAGTGGTGATAGCCAGTGAGTGCTTCTCCTCCTCTTCATACAAATATCCCATAAATTTGCTGAAACAATGGTATAAAGCTAACCTATTTTACTTTGGCTTTAAAAAAAAAGATGGCAAAATACTTGTTCATATGGCTGGGACACATGATGTTAATTAGTATGTTGAGAGCAGTACTGCTTGTGAAACTTTCCCTATTCCCATCTGAAACCAAATGGTTTAGCTTAACACCTAAAATTTCAGGTGGGTATAACAGTGCCTCTCACTTCTCACTGCAAAGGAATGTGGAAGAAAAGTGATGGTGAGGGCTTTGAAACACAACTAACAGCTAAATGGTAAATCTCTTTCCAGCTGATGGCATTCTTGCATCTACGTATCCTATCCACTCCCTATATTGTGGCCTAAATTACATGCGTGTGTTAGGATCAGATCCAATGTATCCAGATTATGTAGCAAGCTAAGCAAAACACTCTGTGAAAATTATGTGAAAATCACTAATATGCATCACTGGGGTTTTCTTGTAAGTAAACATTTACTTTGTGACACCTGTATTTGCAAGATGTAATAAAGAACAAAGAACAACAGCAGGAGTAAAAAAACCTGGAAAATCTTTCAAACATATAAACTTGTTTTTTTGAAACGAAGCATGGAATAATTCTTAAAGTAGAACCCTCTGGGTCTAGCTCATACCTTTAGTAAAAAATGTGAGCTGACAGATTAGTATATGTGGTGTAGTGCCCTAGTTCTACGGAATTAAATGAAGCCACACTGATTTACCTTAAGCAAAGATCAGGGCTTCGACCTGTATGAGAAACTTAATACTTGTAAGTGGGAATCTAGTGAGACTTCTTGGGTAATTTTTTTTCATTTCTTTGGTGGTTCTTTCATTTCACACATGATTAAGTGATTTCCTACATTAAAATCCAAAAGAAAAATCTCTAAATGTGTAAAGCTCAACAACGAGTGGTACTTAACACTTTCAGTTCTTCAATTCTTTCAATTTTGGCTGAAGAGTATCATTGTATGCAGAACCTCAGCACATGATGGAATACACTGAACTAACTCATAAGCATTAGGCATCCTATGTTGCAAAATTTTTTAAATTATGTTACTGTTTTTAACAGCATATGCATATATTATTTTCTTTAACATTTTGATGAACTGTTTGACATATTAGTTAGATTCTTAGAAGTGCAATAAAAGAGACAGTGACTCAGTTGCATTTCCCTTCAAAAAATTATACAAATTATTCTGCAGAGAACATGGTCAATGGACTGCAATGATACTAGAAGTGTATAACAACTAGTAACAAAGATTAATAATGAAATAAGTAGATGGGAGGAGTCTTGTGCTGACTCTAGAAGCCAGAGTTCTGACCTCCATTTAATATGCTCATTGATAAACTGGAAGAGAGATGAGAATGTTAATAAAGCACGCAGATGACATTAAATGAAAGGATCTGGGGCAGTTATTCAAGATCAAATATTTTTATGTAAGTGGTAATAAGGACACTGAATGATGCTGATGTACAGCTTAACCTTTGAAAACTGCTTGTTTGAATATATCCCTGCTGTGACTTTCTGCTGCAATCTCCTTACTCGTAACAACTTAATGCCTTTGTACTTTCCATTTCATATTATTCTTTGCGTAGAGGCTTATGAATCTTCATTCACTGGTTCCTTCAAAAATTCTACAGCTGCTTTTCAAATTTCCATTTTTTTTTAAAATTATTTATGCATTAACTCATAGCACAATAATCCAAGCAACTATTTAATATGCATGCAGTTAATATCAGACTCTATTTACCTCAGTTTTCAGTGAGCAAGTAACATGCGTTTGAAGAAAAACATGGATCATCTAGGAAAACATTCCACATATAGCTACAGGATAAGATTTTATTTCTCCAAAATGCAAAGAAAGGGAGATTAGCTGCAGGTTTGACTTAATATTAGAACACCCAAAATGGAGGAGTGATTCAACTATAAATACTTCTGATTTTGTTATATTCCTTGCTTCTGTAAACAGTGGTAGGACTCTGAGGTTTCACTTTTCTTGTCTAAAGTAGATGTTTGAAACAAGCAAGAAAAATTCTTAATTCTCTGGTCTTCCAATAGAACCATTGCATTCATAAATATCAAAGTAGAACATTTTGACTTTTTTACAGTAAATCTTTCAGGTTCTTTTTATCAAATGGAGTTTCATTAGAAAAAATAGATTTATCTAAAAAGTCAGCATATCTTTGGGAAATAACTTTGGTATAAACTTTCCAGAAGTTTAGAATAGTTTCACATATGCATATTTCTTTTTAAGGCACAGTCCTGCTGTTTCTGTCTTCTTCTAAATAATGTGCATCCAAGGCCAGGCTAGATGAGGCTCTAAGCAACCTGATCTAGTGCCAGATGTCCCCGCTCACCTATAGGGTGGTTGGACTAGATAGCCTTTAAAGGTCCCTTCCATCCATATGACTTAATGATTCTACTTAAATGCTAAATTAATGTAAAGAAACAAGTGTTAATTTCTTTGTTGTTCTGCCTTATGACATTAACTTAGATTCATATAGATCTTCTATAGCATCCAAGCTATATCAGAAACATTAGCTATTGGGGTTTTTGCTCCTAGACCAATATCATTAATAATTAATAATTAATAATTCATAAATATAATTAATAGGATGTAAAAAAGAATTCCATTTTTTTTTTCTATTTAACTTCCTTAGTTCTTCAGATTCACTTAAGCTTAAATATTTATATGCTTATTTTATTTCTTGATGCTGAATCACTATCTGATTCTTGGGTGAGAAACCAATTCTGTACAAATAAGTAGAGTAATAAATAATTTCATTGCCTTTGTTTAATACCTTGAAGTTCCTTTGGTCTTTATTTGCTTATTTCTACTATGAGTTTTGATCAGATTTTTAAAAAAATATAAAAGCATAATCAGATTGCTCCATAGATTTCCTACGTCCTTGAACATTGGACTGTGAAGGATCAAGTAATTTTTTTTCAGAGCTCAGTTGCTAATACATTGCCCTAAAGGACAGTGAATGCTGAAATTATTGAATTATCAACAACAGAAACAAAAGCTTTGCAGATACTTCATAATATCCACATATTTAAATAAGAGGTTTTGATGAACTGGCAAAACTCTTTCAGGAGTGGCGGGGTTTTTTCTATCACACTATTTTCCTGTGGAAATTATATGGTCCATAAAAAGAAAAATTACAAAAAGAAAAGATAAAATTTTATATGTTGTAAAAAAATAAAAAAGAGAAGGAATTAATCTGCCTCAAATCTAGTTATCTCAAATGTGATACTCTAGTATGAATTATTTGACTGAAAACAGAAAACATTGGAAGCTTGTCTATTATTTGCGGGAGTAACCCTCTTCCAAAGCCACATACATTTTTTTTCCTTTGGTTAAAGAGGACATCAAGATGGCTAGGTCAGATTAGATATGGAATTTTCAAATTAATACAGAAATATAACTCAAACAGTCAATTATGTTAGATTGAACCATTAACTAATTTGAGCACAGGTTCTCGTTATTTTATACTTTCTTAGAATAGAAAGTAAAATGTTTCTATAAAAAGCATTCCTTCTATCCCTGGTTATCTCCAGTGATAAAAAATATATCAATATGTGTACTGTGTCACTTTTCTGTATTCTCAGCTGCAAGGTATTGCAGTGTCATTGAACTACATGCAGACATATTCAATGAGGTTATGTGAACCACTTTCATGTGCACCCTGAATGTCTCCCTGGCAAACAGAAAGGAATGGGAATTTCAGGGTAGTGATTCCTTTCACTGTAAAGAGGACTTGTAAAAATATCTGGATTAATTCTACCCCTCTTTGGCAGCATTTGTCTACAAAGACAGTATCAGGTAGCTAGTTCAGAAGCAAAGACTTACTCTTTAGGCATTTAAAATTAGGCAATAGTATTTTTCTCCCATGCGATAGTATTTACGATTAATGATTTATGTTATACTGGAGATTTGATTATATCTTGTCTAAGTATATTCAAAATAGCTTCAAGCTGTTTATATGAGATACTAATTGCTATATTCCCATGGCACAACAGATCTCACCAGAGAGCTATTTTCCCAGCTTCTAAGGCTGGCTTTGAACCCAAGGTCTGCTGTGCCTGGCTGTCAATGCTGGTTACCTAAAAGTTAGTCACAGGAGTTTTAATCTTGTGTTAGGCTGCGTGCACACATAAAGCACTGAAGTTTAACAGCGCTTTGGGCAACATTCATTCCGGCAATCCTAGTTTCATGTGAACTTTCTAATAACCAACCATTTTTAATCTTCTCCATCCAGGTTATTTGACTTGAGGAGTGCCTAAGGCCTAGCAGGGTTAGCTTTTTTTTTTTTTTTTTTTTTAAACTCGAGCATTCTTTAGGAATTGAAGTAAAAAGTACTTTGTAAAGAAGAGAATCTGAGAGCTTATGTAGAAAGTATCTCTGCTGAGCTGCAAGGCTGCAAAAAACCCATTCTACTTCCATGGGGTTTGGACACCTATAATACTCTAACTACTTAACTAATTTTCTGCTAAACACGAAACAAAAACTAAGCTGGTAAGAAGTTTAATTAAAGAGTAATTTAATGAATTTGAATACATCTTCTGAATGTGTAGCATATTACTGTTTTACAGTAGTGTAATACATTCATAAGCCTCTAAATATATATTTGTTTAAGGGAAAGCCTACCCCATCAGTTAAAATATCACTGCATCCAACTAAAATTCAAAAATAATTGCAAGATCAGAAAAATCTAAGATAAAATAAATAAACTTGCCTTATGTTGTGACAGTGTTTCCATGGGTACAGTCACCAGGTGCTATTGTGTTTATTCTGAGATGGAGAAAGGGAATGGAGAGCACCACTGGAATGTGGCTTATTTCCTGTGCACTGCAAAGAACACTAGTTGTTCTCTTCATTTATGGAGGTAAAGCCTCAGCACACTTAAGGTTTGAGAGGATATTGCTCATGTCAAAATTATCTGGTCCAGTACTACCTGAAGTCAGAAACAAACTGTCCAGAGAAATGGTCCTGAAGATGCTTTGATGCATTGAAAGTCCATGAACTGGCCACAGGTACACTTATAAGAACTTAAACAAATATACATTTTCAGAGACAAATCCTGCTGAGATGTGTTAGGTTTTCAAATGCAAGTGACACTTCTGTTCATAAAAGAATGCATAGTCATATCTGATAACATTCACCTTACACCAATTCTCAGCAATGAAATACACAGGTCAAGTGGGAATGTCAGAGTTACAGAAAAGACTCTGGCAGTAAAGCTGTTGGCAGAAACATGTGTAGAATAAGAATTTCCTTGGCTGGTGACTCCAGCTGGATGAATATATAAATATCAATGTATGAAGAATGGAGAAGCAAGAGCATCAGTCCTTCACTTTCCATTCCTCCATTAACCTGTCATCATGGAAGACTGGCAGAAAGTTTCTGTAAATCTGAACAAGTATACAGTTTTTGATGAGGAAATCACAGTAATATGCTTAATGGACTAATATTCTGTCCATAGAACCCCTCCATTTGGGTTTAAATGACTGTTTTTTTAAAGAATTATGTCATTTAATGTGTATCTGCATTGAACTGAAAAAATAAACCCAGAGAATTCTAATAAGGATCAAATTCCAAATGTACTTTGCCAGTGACAACAGCCATTATCAGATCACAGGAAGGCATAAGCCTCTGGCTCTATTGACTATGGTTTGGTTTAAGCCACAAGATTTTATTATTCCTTTCATTTTCTTTCCACTCTATTTTTAAAGAAAGCTCTGTCTGTCTATGTCTGTTGATGATTCATTTTTGAAAAGTATGACAAATATTGCACATACAATGTGGTCTGAGAGAAAGCCTTTACTTTTAGTCATGAATTTCATATTATTCACAACTTAAATGAAATAGGTTTAGAAATTGAATTTATAAATCAACTGGCCAAACCATCTAAAATTGGACTTGTTCAAAAGTGTGTTATTATTATTCCAGTAAGAAACTGCCTCATTTTCTTTCTTCCATCCAATAAGTTTAAGAAGCAACAAAATCAAAGTCCATGGCTTCTTTTTTTTTTTTCTTTCTGGTTCTACTATTATTATTGTATCCACATATTTTTCAGTAATAATAAATCTTAATTTTTGAGAAATTTATGAATTTTCTTTTATAGTTGTGACTAGTAGCCAAAAAAATTATCTTTTTGCTTTCCTAGGGAAAAAAAAATTAAATATTGTTATAAAGTAGGGGTTATTTTTGTTGGGTAAGGTAACATCTTTTTTTCCTAATTATTTAGTTCAAGCATGTTTATAGAAAAGCATACTATATTGATTATTGGTGTCTCAGTGGAGATTGGTCATGTACGATGTGTTAGCATGTGTTAGAAAGACAAATATACAATTTAATTTTGTGCTGACTTTTCAAGAAATAGCATAACTTGAGGCTATGAATGAATATATTTTCTAGACTGACCATGTATAGTCTTATAAAAGAAGGATACTCACAGTTGCATGGATATATTTGAATTTCAGCAATGATAAATTTATAGTTGACATATTATTGAATATAACTTTGAGCTTGGCATAATTATGATTTTGCTCCTGTGGTCTGAAATATTAGTCTTGCCCTAAATAATGCCTTTTCTCTGAAGTAGATGCTCTGCTGAATAAGGAGCTCCAAATTATTTTTTCAAAATACAGATAAAATTTCATCAGATCACTATGTTATTTAAACAAAAAATGCATAAAACTTTAGATCTAAATAATTAGCAGATTATTTTGAAAATATTAAAAAAATACTGAAAATATGGAGGCTGTGAGAATTTTTATATTCTTCCCTAAACATCTTTGAAATTATTTTCATCATTGATCAGGAAAAGAAATTAAAAGATTTGAAACTTTTTATCCCAGAAGTTTTCATTATAAAAGTAACAAATAGATGTTTCTTTAAAGATTATGGCTTTAGTAAGAGTATTATGATCTCCTAGTGATCCTATAAACTGCAGCTATTTCTGCTTGACTCAAAACAGAGGCAGAATTAATTTTTGGCTAGAGATTGGGAACTGCAAGAGATGTAGGATATTCTCAGTCAACAGCCTTCCAGGAAAGTAATCTCATAGCAGAAATGTTGATTCTTCCCTGTGCAAAATCAATTTTTATATTTGATACCCTGTCTTCATAAGTCAATGCCTTCCCTCACCCCACAGAACTTGTAGATTTCAAAAAAGATTTCAAAAAGGATACTTTCTTGGTAAGATGTCTTTTTCTCCACCATTTAGAATTCCTTTTGGTTTTTTAGCTTGTCTGTTGGCTGTCACTCTAATTCCTTCACATTAAAACATTTTATACTGGAAATGCTTGGGAATTTATCTTCCTTTCCTAACAAACCAGCTAACCACTAATTGACCACATTCATGTTAAAGAAACCAAGCTGACAGGAATTCTTTGTTCTACAATCTAGTGATTGACTTTATGCTAAAGTCTGAAAATCTCAGTCAACGTAAGTATGATGCAAAGGCCGGCTGCATGAGTAGTCAAGTTGGTGATGAAGCTTTATTGAGAACATTTAGGACAAAATTATTTCTGCTCCTTTGGGAGATGCCACTTTAATTGCTTTTAACAGCATCAGACTGGTCATCTTTGTAAAGGCCAGGATCTATACTTGTCCCAATTTGCTCAGACATGATCCCTTGAGATCTTCAGATTATTTGCTGTTTTATAAATATTCTAATATCCACATTTAAAAACAGAAGCATCAAGCACTTTAGACAGAACTGTTTTACTCATAATTAGTATTCAGTTTGCAGAAGTTATTTTTTCTCACAGCAGTTTTGAAAAGAAAAGTTAAGCTGCAGATGAAAAATAGGAGTAATTAAATTAGACACTGAGAAATTAATATGATCCTAGGATTTTTTTAATAGAAGTATTAAGTTCAGTTAAAGAGTCAAGTTACAATGAAACTTATTATATGAAAATTATTATATTAAAATAAATGAGAAGTGATTACTATGGATATGATCAAAATAACCCTATAGGAAATTACACAATGATTAAAATTGACCAATTTCTCAGATGTTATAGTTTTGGAAGTAGGTAGTCTATTGACTGATAAAAGAGTTGAGATGATGATATTGCCATGAAAAGGCAATGTCCTGGCTGATAGAGTCCACAGCTCAAACCTGAGGGAAAAAAGCTGAGTATAAGAGTTAGTTTTACAGCACTCATTTTTCCCTGCTTGTGATTTCATTAAAGGACCTCTTACAAAGACAGTGGAAGTTAGGGACTCCCTCTGACTTCACCCTGGGATCAGACAGAAATACAAATAATTGTTGTATAACTCACAAGAGCTCTTTCATAATAAAAACATAACAGACCATTTCACTGAATATTCAAACATATGCAAACAAACAAAAATCTTTATTCAGATCTGAATCTCCTCCAGACATAATTAATTTGCAAGAAGATTGAGGGACAAGAGGAAGAAGAGGAAACACACTTAAATCAGGTGCTACTTTATCAGTGTCATGTTGTTGTGGTTCTCCAGAGAGTGAAGCTCAAAAAGGAACTGCCGTTCCCCATCCCGAACAAATGCATGTCTGACTCCTGGCTTATTTTTGCATTATATAATCTTTTAAGAATTCTGTGATTAGTATGATTTGGTGCAGAACTTCTTTCAGGTATATTTTCCTTTCAAGGAAGATAATAGGTGTTTACAAAAACTGCCACTATGAAGACCCTGCCAGGTCAAAGTAACAGTGTTTTCTAACAGCTTGCTTGCTGAAATTGAAATTATGCTTCCCACTTTACAGTGACACTGACCCAACTGGCATGAAGACTTTGGTTTTCAATAGAAAATGCAGTCAACTCTTAGATGCAAATTAACCTTCTGATACCTCATGGCAGGAGTGTTAGCAGATAAGACTGTTAATTTTCAAAATGCGTGGAAAAATCCTGACAAGAGTGAAAGACTATCCTGGGTTAATCACTATAGAGATGACTTATATGAAATGTCTTTAATTCACATCTCAACAGCAAAAAATGCTACAATGTATTTAAATTATATATTTAATCAAAAAGCAAAACATAATAACACTAAAGATTTTGACTCCATGGAAAATTTTTCTTTGAATCCAAATTTTTAAATACAAAGTTTATAATTCTTTTTCAGGAGAATAGCAGATGCTTTCCAAATTTACTACAACATGAAAAGAACATATTTGTTCAAATACAATAATCTTATAAAATAATGAAAGGTCATACATGTTAATATCAACTTAAATATCTTTCTTGTCTATTACATGAAAAAAATGCTAATTAGAAAAAAAAATTCTTTGTTAAACAGTAAAATAGTTTCATTTTATCGAACAGCAAAAACCATGGGATATGGGAAAGCTAGGATGACCAAACATTGCTCAGCAGAAATTGCCCTTTATTATTTCTTCTGCTTAAGCAAATATTTAAATGACTTTAAGAGGCATCAAGCAGGTCAACAAGGACAGACACAACTTCAGATAACATGGGGGACATCATTAGAACTGTGTGAATAGCAAGTGAGTATGATCAGATATAGAAGAGTGAGTAATGCAAATATAGTAAGCTATTTTATTTTCTGAAGTTAGAAGAATTTCAAGAGGATACTGATATTTTCAACTTGAAATTTGGGAAATGGACCGGTGCCTAAAATACACTTACCTTTCATAATGTTGATGAATATTTGTACCATTCAGGGAAAAAAAAGAAAAAAAGAAAATGGAAAGCCACTTCAACTTGAATGTTTGTTACTGTTTTCCATCAGCCAGCTGCCACAGAATGGTTATCAAACTGTCATGCTCCAGACATAATCTTATTGCTTTTTTCTGAGATGTCCCAGAATCTTTGCACCTCAGCTGCCTTAATCTCCCTTCCTTCAATTGTACATGATGAGTCACATTTGCAAAACGTGGATTTCACTAATCACCCATCTGGCAACATCAAGAAATGTCATTTGTTTTCTGAAACTACCTTGTGAGGTAGCTTGTTCAGAAGCAATTAAAGTATTATGTCACATCAGACATGTATTCACAAGTACATTTTAAGTGTAAATATATATGTATATATACATATATATGTATGTGTATATACATGCAACTACATGTCCAGCAGTATAAATACACGTGCACACTTACATTTGTTGCTATAGATGTGCATCCATGCCCCTATAATAACTACAAGAGAAAGAAATGGATGAATGAGTCATTCTACCAGCTTACCATCCACATCAAGGGCCAGGGCGATTATGAGTACTAACTCCCATGAGTAAACATGATATAGAATTGTGGCTGCACAAATAGGATCACAAAAGAAAATCTCCATATCCTGAAGACAGAGTATCTCAACATGCTATGTTTTTGCCAACTCACTGCAAATATAAAGACAGAGGTCTGAGTGTTGGGATAGATCTACATGAACTCAAAGGAGCCCAGAGAACTCCCAAACCTTATCAAAATATATGAATCCCCAGAACTGGTTCATCCCTAGATGATCCCAGAGGAGTCTCAGCACACAGCCCCAGAGTGACACTCAGCAACCTGAGCCAACAGGTGCCTCAACCACCTTCCAACCAGAAGATAGCAAGGGTTGGAATTTTTATTGGAAAAACATTTTGGGATTATAGTGGATTTCTTATGAGAAAAAGGATCAAAAGAAGGAAAAACAGTGTAGCAAACAGATTACAAAAAAGGGGCTAAAATTAGTAGGTTGTGTGTAAATAAATGATTAGCCACTGTACTTGTATGAGCACTGTATTTGACAGATCTATAAAGCATATAATAATGCTTTTAAGGTCTTAACATGCACAACTATAGCAAACATTTACATTCCAGAAATACTGTAGCATTACAAAAAGCTTAGAAACACCATTCCTAACATTGAAATATCTATTCACTTCTAAATAGTACAAAATTAGTGAAAGTAAACTACAAGGTACTGTCAAAATAATAGCTTTCTAGGTCGAGATTGAGGCACTATCAGTAATACAAAAACATATTTATTTGAATGGCAACTTCACATCACCAAAGGCAAATAAAAGCTGACCTTTAATCTGTCCATTTGAGTAAGAATCTCATAGCATATGACCTAGTCACTGATCTTTGCTAAACTTTGGTAGCAGAATGAAGTACTGATAGTCTGAAATAAGCCAAAGATCAGTATTAAAAATTAATGTAAACAAACCAAGAAAGAACAATAAGGAAAGACTAAAAATAAACAAGGATAGTTCAACAAAAAATGCTCCATTGAAAAGAAATAATTATACAATAATTGCATAGTATACAGTATTTGCATAGCAGATAAAGGTATGAAAAATATATTTAAGGAGTGAACATTCCATGCATTATGCACATTGTCAACAGAAAGGGAGTAACAAGCTCTTCGCTTAAGCAAAATGTCACAAACGGTCGACATATTTTCTGAGGTAGTCATTACTTTTCCTGACTGTTTTTGATATTCTGAAATAATGTCATAACCTTTAGAAACATTTCAAATCCATGCTCCTGTGTCAACTAATTTTCTTTGGTCCTTATTTTTGCTTTGAACACTGAAACTAATCAAAGCTGATAAAGACTATATCTGTGAGGTTTTTTTATTTCTTTTTATCTGAATAAAAATTGTGTCCCATAATATTTTTGAAAATTGTAGGATTTGTTAATTTTTACATGATGAGGCTTTTTTTCCTACAATAGATTTTGATTATAAAGAATAAATTAATCGCTTTTTGAGGGAATATTCTGACTTTTTTTTTTGCAAGATTTTAAGATTAATATCTGAAAAAAACCTAACACGTTTTTCTAATACAGCCTTAATACAAGTTGAAATTTCATGTTGTCAATTTGTTTTAATTAAATATTTTCAATAAAATTCTCATTAATATTCATTTTGAGAGCACAGTTGAATACTCAAAAGTAATATGACACACAAATCTAGGAGTACACATCTCACGATTTCTAATTCAGAAAACTGCTTCTTAGAATCAATTTTTGCAACTTTCCAGTTATGAACCAGTCACTGAAAGTGATGACCTCACTGCTCTTCATCTACCTAGTATACAATTAAACTTTGTATGTGTAAGCCTACGTGAACATGCTTTGATGTCATGAAAGGTGTGAAAATGAATTCTCTTGATTTAATTTTTATAGCACTATGCTGAATACAGCATCAGTGCAAGCTTTTAATTTGTGTTTATTCCAATAAGTACATTTCCGAATAGACAATGCTTACTTGCTACTGTGAGGTTTTTGCAGTGCTTTCCTTTTCTAAATCTTATTTAAGCTTCATCATTCATATGTTCCAATGTTGTGATTTCTGCTATAGTTCATAATGTTTGGGAGAAAACATTTTAATTAAAATGTTTGTGTCTCATTTGATACAGAGTACATTTTCAGTCTTTATAACCATTTCATTAGAAGATGAGATGGCATAGTAAATTTTTGCAAAAGCCTATCTGATGGGAGAAAAGATGATGTAATAAACCAGAACCATAATATACTGAAATTGTCAAAATATAAAAATACCAACAATTATAAAAATAGAGATGCTAGAAAAAATAATTAAATGCAACAACAAAATAAAAATATATCAGCAAGTTGCATACATATGATGCTTTGAAATTTTCAGTTTTATCTACCAGGAATTTGTCCACACCTTACTCATTTGCTCATATAGGTATGATCTCAGGCGACTTTGAAAGAAATGTACAAGTATTACATATGCTCATAACTGTAATTTCAATGCACCTCTGTGCCTAAAGGAGAATGGAACACTTTTCCTCATTTTTCATTCTTTTCTTCTGTAAAAGAAATGGCTTATATCACATGTGCCAAATCTAAAAGAACTGTGATCTGACACTTGTTTATATTCTAAATATCTGTTACACCTTGTAAGCTTTTGAAAGGAGTTATCCTTGACTATGCCAATATTTTTTTTTTATTCTTAAGATTATGCACTGAAATTTTATTTTTCCTTCATTAAATATACAGGATATTTCTAGACCTCTGCAGATTATTTTCATCATTTCCAGAGAGGTCTTTCATGATGGCTTCAAGCATGCATTATTGATTTATTTTTTTACTTAATAGTTCATATTACGCTCCATGGACAAGTAAAATCTGCTTTCTAAATTGCATGCCACTGCTTTTAACTTGCTAAACATGCAGAAAAACAGCAAGACATCTCAATGTGTACATAATGTAATCTGCCTTTGAAAATATAGCTTAGCTGCTGTTTTAACAGCTTTCTGTATCAAAAAATCCACAACTTATCCTGGTTACGTATTTATGCCAAAATAGTGCAAAATAGTGCCCCTCAACAGACCATATGACAACAAACAACAAGGCTAAAGTAAAGCACTATCCTCTCTGCTGCTAAAAATAATTTAATGGCTTTATGAATATCCATTGCATTTCTTTGGATATTTATGATACAAACATTTCATGAAATGTGTGAAATTTACTTAGAAATTAATCTTTAATCTTTTATATGGTTTAGATAAATTTTCTAATTGAAATCACCTAGACTGTGAGATTTCATC
Organism: Turnix velox; assembly: GCA_013400935.1. NCBI lineage: Eukaryota > Metazoa > Chordata > Aves > Charadriiformes > Turnicidae > Turnix > Turnix velox. The sequence goes on from VZTY01021732.1 coordinate 19,573, forward strand.
GTTTCCCACCTCAATGACTTCAAAGTTCAGGTGTTTCTGCTGCAGTCAGGAAAAGAGGAGAGAATAGACATCCACCTTGTGAACAGAGCTTAAAGTTCATTATAATGAATGCCAATTTCCTATCTCTAGCAATTTACCTTATTTTATTCCATTGTGAATTATATAATAATAAGTATTGTACTAGAAAAAAAAATTCTAAAATATTAAGATGCAGACCTGCCTCAGTCTGTTGTACACTACTTTTCATCTTGAAGCTTATACTCTTCAAATGAAGTACTAATTATATCCTAAAAAAAACAACAAAAAACCCCAGAACCCTCAATTTTTTATTTAACTCAGAGACTTCCTTTAATGCAAAAACTTTTTCGGTTGAATTTATCCCATGGTCAGGATAGAATGAAGTTGATACTTAATGGATTAAAGAGGATGATTCATTGCAGCTATGCTCCAGCTCTGTACTGCTGTAAATTCATTCATTTGGTTAGGATTATACATATATAAATTATATTAAAACAATGATGCATCACATGTATTGAACTGATCTTTGCCAAAACCAGAAAGCTGATGAAATTGTTTCCTCCTGGGTATATGAGCAATATGTGCTCTATTTACAAGCTTTTCCTACTCTTTTTAAGACCTTGCTTTCCTGTATAATCCGTTGGCTACAGTTTCTGTATTGAGCTGTTTATCCCTGTTCAAACCAATAGTTCCTCCACATCAAGAGCATTTATAAAACATGCAGCATTTATAAGCAGTGAAAAAAATCCCAAATCAGTCCTCAATAAAAAGATTTTGAACTACAGCAGGATACATGGTAGCAATAGTATGGTTTATATAACTTAATTGAAGACACTCTTGTTACAATTAATTGAGAGAAATAAATAAATTCAGGGCATAATTGACAGCCTCCTGGATCTTGGTGAGAAGAATCACTTTGTAGAAGGATCTGTTTCTCTTTCTTTAGCCACTCAGATGACTAGCATGTACATTTTATCAAATGAATCCCAATACTGGGATTCGTTCTGCCTACTTCAACTACTATGTAACTGAAGATACTACTATGTAACTGAAGATACCTAATTTTGTAATGATTTTTCATCTTAAACCACTGTCAAGCAAATAACATGTCCGTATCATATAAAGTCCCCAGGGTTGTCCCTGTTGCTAGGTAATCAGTGGGAGCCCTGCTGTCTTTCAGTGATACTTCTAATGGGATATATCTTCTAGATAATTCAGGTCATAGATAAACCTATTGAAAGCACATTAAGTGAGTCCCTCACAAATCTTCTTCAGAATTTTAGAGAATGACCACTAGTACAATTAATGCCATCACTCTCTGTAGAGGAAAAGGAAAGTGTCAGGCTCCTAATGTAATTACAACATTATTCATTAATATTACAAAACTTGGTTGAGTGCTCATCTTTTTTAGTATGTTTATATTAACAATTTTTTATTAGCTGCAGTTCACTGAAAACAAATTATAGACCTGGGTAGGCAGTGCATAATGTGTTTCAACTGAACAAGCTGATTACTTCTGATTACTGGCATAATAGTAAATAATGAAGAGGAAAGAACGGATCATCAGATTACAACATCTGTTTTTTTCAAACAGCTTTGATGGCTGTTAAATTTACCTTTTTTCTTCCCTGTTCTTATTATGGATTACTCACTAAAATTCTATATTTGAGACTGAAAATTATTTTATCCTTTTAATCCAGTAGCCAGCATTCCCTTCCTAACAAAGAATGGTTTGGGAAACATTTATTTTTTGTATATATATATTCCAAGAGATAACTATATTTTGGTTATACTTAAGAAATGGAGAAATATAGAGTTACCTGTCATCACTTTTCCTTGATTGATCAGGCGTATCTGCAGTGGCAAATTCTTTAGGCTCACAATTAACCTTGTTTAAAAATGCAGACAACTCCATCAAAAAAATATCAGTTTATTAGTTTATCTCTCTCAGATGACAAAAAATACATATGTCTTATATCACCCACTATGTGTTTGTACTGCAGAATGAAGTGTAACAGAGTCATGTAGCCCTCAGGCCATTCTTGCAAGAAATCTGAATTAATGTTAGAACAACAATGGCCTGAATTATGGTTGTGTTTCCCTTCTGCACCCTTGTAGTACAATGTGACAAGCATAATAACAAGAGATATCAGAAAGGTGTAAATGCTTTGAATAAACATTACTATCATCATAATACCCATTGTAAGTAAAAGCAAAATCTCCAGCCAGCAGCAATATCCCTGGTCCCACACAAGATGAGGTGCTACTCCGGGCAGTATGGAAATATAACTCTCTATTCCCTGCACCAACTAATATTTAACCAATATTGAAGAACTAAAAGAGAGAACAGCTACAATGCTACCCTAAACTAACCAGCACTCCAATGATTAGGGAAATGAGACCATTTTCAAAATAATATTTTCTTAGACTTTGTTTCAAATGATTTGCTTTGCAACTGAAAATATTGTAGTTTCATGAAATACTGAAAATCTCTAAGAGAAGCACACTTTTCTTAACAGAAGAGTTTAATTGAAAAATCATGTGTCTTATTGGAAAAAATCCACATAAACCTTTCATTTTTATCATGACAGGTGGTATTTCGAGAAAAGCTCTCTCATTCCGCTGAAAAGTCAACATATCATCGTGTCTACCATTTCCATACTAGAAAGAGAATGACAATGGATAGGAGTTATGAAAAATTTATCACAAATCTCCCTGATGGAGACATGTAAATTTTCTGAGTCCTGTCACAAAAAGAATATCCGCACTGTTTATATCAAAAGATTTAATAGTACATTTGTTCTTCCACTGCATATTAACAAGATGATTATGCTGTGCAGTTTTTAAAAGAACAAGTGGACACTCTTGTCCCAGAAAACTGATTCAGATAACAAGGTTGAAGAGCAGAGCTCTGAGTAACTTGCTGCAGCAAATTAGATGTTACTTGTCAATGTGATGTTAACATAGGTGTGTAGTACCATGTATATGCAGAAGCTGAATTAATGGCAGTGATCGCTCTTTCATAATCAATCAGATTATCCGACTTTGTATTTGTCTATGCCTAAGTGCTGGTAAGGGGGGCTGTGGGGCAGCCTCTGTGAGGAGTAACCGGTGCTGTTCCAAGCCACACAGAGACAGTTCCAGCCAGCTCAAATAACCCACTCCAAGGCATGGCTGAACCCCAAAGCAAAGATGATAGCACACCTCAAAAAGCATTACTGAGAAAAAAGCAAAAGAACATCAGAGAGAGAAAGAGAGAGACAAAGAGGAGGGAACAAAAACAATGAAGGAAAGCAGGGGGAAAACTAATGTCAGAGGAGGACCTTAGAGAGAGAGGTGGCAGAGTATTGTGGAGTGAGAAGAGTCTGGAGTGAAGAAGCAAAGACAAAATGGGAAAAAGGTGGAAGAATCATGTTACCTTAGTGTTTATGGATCTGATCACATGAATCAGTATGCATTTTTATTGGCAATACATTATATTAATTTTCCCAAGTAGGAGCTGTTTAAGTCATGATGGCAACTGGTAAGCAATCTCCTGGTCTCTGTCTCAGTTTATGAGCATTCTGAATCTCAGTCTTACTATTTCTCCTCTGTCCTGCAGGGAATGAGGAATTGAGTGAGCAACTGGGTGGGAGGTCAGCTGTTAGCCTAACCCACCACTTTGTTTGGGTGGTTTCATTTTTTTGTGTAGAACTTTTGGGTGCTGCAAAAGCAGACTGCTCCGTGGTAAGTCTGCTCCCAAGTTCACAACTTTCCTTACTTTTAGAATCTGGAGTCACTTCTGTGTGTTGGAGGTCTGTAGGAGATCTTCATAAAGACCTTATGAAGTGTTTGAAATGGCTCTTTATCTTGCTCTCCACCATAGTTTTCATGCTGTTTTTAGCATTTCTGTTGTATGCCTTGGCTTTCAACTTTGATGGTTAATTACCATCGTGGCTGTGCACTGACTAGATGCAAATAAAATATGCATATCTGTATTTGAAGTGTCACAAATACATACGTTTGCTAGATTAACATTTTATTTGGTTTAAAATTCAACATAGAATTTTGAAAAGAGATATGTTATATGTTAGATAACTGTAATTCTGATTTAAAATTATTGATGTGCCTGATGCATGAGCTTCACTTCAAGTTGCGTTTGCCTTAGAATTCTAGGAAACAGTTGGTTAAAATGTCTGGATTATTTACTGACCTGTAGTCCTAGCTGTCAAAGTTTTCTTTCCTTCAATTTTCTCCTAAGCCTCTCTAGAGGAATCTTCCAACCTTTTCTTCATTGTATTTACTTCTTTCTTTCAAATTGACTTCTTCATATCTGTTGAGTTTCTACTGACAGGAAAAGGACGAGTGGAATAGTTGATCTCTGTGTAAAAAATTATACAAGATTGAAAGCTACAGATAATCTTCATGCACGATTCATGCCAATAACTTCTATTATGCAGAATCTTTAACAGTGAATGATTCATTCTCACTGACTGCATAAGAAAAGCTAAGGAACCGTCTTCATAATTACTCTCTTTAAAAACTTTTTTTTTTAAAATATTGCTAAGTTCATGCAATATTCATTTCTTATAAACAGAGAAGAGTGAAATGAAGTATTGTGAACATCATGTAGCTGAGCATGACAAAATGTTTATAATCTGCTGTTTCAAATGTTTTCCCATCCACTCGGTTCTATTCTTCTAATACATTTTTATCCTTAAGTCCTTAATTGACAGAATAAATTCCTTCTGTAGAGACTGAACAGCTCTGCTCCTGTCAAAGTCATACAAGTTCATTGTCCTTTTTCTCCTGCTCTTGTCAGTAGCAACAATTTGTCCTGATGCTAATAAGTCCTTGAGACATGTATATGGGTTGGTTATACAGTTCTATCTGGAAAAAATGTTTGAAAGTAATTGTTAGAGCATGTTGATCAGACAAATAAAGGATAAATTGCATGTGTATGTCTTATTATTTAAAATCTCATGGATTTATTGGATGCAGTGAACTGTGACATTCACTCATTTCCTCCTTTAAAAAAATGAATCACTGTATCAATACATAAATAAATCAACTAATTGAGTTACAAAATGTTTAAGGTCCCCTCTCTCAAGGTCTAATAGCAGACTGTAATCATTAATGTCAAATTAAAATTCTGAGACTCATAATCTTGTTCATCACAGACAAAATGGAAAATGGTTCCCAATCCAGGAGATTATTTCCTACTATGATTGAAATAATGATTGTGTTATTTGTGGAAAAACTTCCTTCTCCCACTCAGATAAATGAAAATATTTCCTTCATTAATATCAAAGCAACTCAATTTTTTAAATTTATCTCATATCTACTATTCAAACTTTATCAAGCAGATAAGAAATTACATTTTGCATTTCAAAACTAAATTGAAACAAATTATTCCCTCAAAAATTATTCAATTTTTTGAGAAATTCATGTTTTCTGAGGAAAAAAAAACAAACCAAAGATTTCATGACCTTTTCAGTCCCCTTTCCTGCACGTACTGGTATGTGTTTGCATAGTGCAATTGTGTGTGCCTGCAGAAGATTATTATCTTGCTTGTGCTGGCACAATGACACTAAATTAGTAGGCAGCCAATTCTTCACATTGCTTATCTTCCCATTAGTCCTCAAAGTTCATTTATTTGTGGGTTCCAAGATGACTTTCTGCTCCCATGTAGTTTTTGAGGTTTTTAAATATCCTCAGGTTAGTTTAATCATCTTCCTTTTTTAAAGAAAGAAATTATATTAAATTATTTAGCTTTTTATTCTCCTCTGCTGACTATCCAAAGGAAGTGAGAATCATGGAAGAAAGGCAAAGACCTGTTCAATTTTTCTTTATTAAGGCCTGCCTGTAGAACTAGGACAAGGAGCAATGGGTTTAGACTGAAAGGGGCTAGATTTAGATAGGATATAAGGAAGTAACTTTTCACAAGTTAGTGAGACACTGGAACAGGTTTTCCAAAGAAGTGGTGGATGCTTCATCACTGGAAGTATTCAAGGTCAGATTGTATGGGGTTTTGAGCAACCTCGTCTAGTGAAAGACATTCTTGCCCATGGCAGGATGGTTGGTCTTCATAACCTTCTGAAAACTTTTTTGAGCCAAGCAATTTGTTTAGAGGAAACAATGGCAGCTAGTTATAAATTTTTAATTTATTGCCAGAATTATTTCCAGGCTGAGAAATGGCTTGGTCAGTTATAGTTCCCATTTTCAAGGTGATCTAATGAATAGCACTAAAAAGAATTCATCCAGAGTTAACTGGGAGGAGTACA
>VZTY01021769.1:1242-50810 GCA_013400935.1 Turnix velox
TGTTCTTGAGGTCTCTCGTAAATTATTGCAGAATATTTAAACAGCAGGCTAGTTGTCACATAAATGCTTCAAAAAAATTGAATGGCAGCAGGATCTTACCTTTAATTTTTTTGGAATTTTACTGGCAAATCTACTTTAAAAAAATCACTTGGAATTCAAAAAACATTTTATTTTCCATGAACAATTCAGAGGAGAGATTTTACTTTTTGAATTAAATCTTGCAGAAGTCTCTGCCAATTGCTACCATTCTGATTTACTTGTTTTATATACCACTACTTGTTTAGTATGGATATTTACTCTGCAGTATTTTCAGATTAATTAATAACAGCAGCAGTACTTCAACTTATGGAATCATGTAGCTTTAGTCTTATATCTTATAGTGCTTGTTCTGATTCTTCCCTCATATAGCCCTTCAAAGGGACCTGGACAAGCCTGAGAAGTGGGCCTCTGTGAATCTCACAATGACCCACAAGTTCAGGGTCCTGCATCTGGGTCAGGGCAACCCCTAGTACCAATACAGCCTGGGCAATGAACAGATTGAGAGAAACCCTGATGAGAAAGACTTGGAGGTAGTGGTAGATGAAAAGGTGGACAAGAGACAGCAATGTGTGTTCACAGCCCTGAAGGCAAATCACATCCTGGGCTGCATCAAAAGAAGTATGGCCACCAGGTTGAGGTAGAGGATTTTGCCACTCTAATTTGCTCTGCTGAGATCCCACCAGGAGTGCTGTGTTCAGCTTTGGGTCCTCCAAAATAAGAAGGATATGGACCTGCTGGAGTGAGTCCACAGCCGGGTGTCATCATTAGAGGGATGGAGCACCTCTCCTGCTGTGAGAGTTGGGGCTGTTCAGTCTGCAGAAGAGAAGGTTCCAGAGACATCTTATTATATATAGCCTTTTGGTACTTTAATGGAGCCTTCAGGAATTAAAGCAACAAATTTCCTAGCAGGATCTGTTGTTGTAAGACAAGGGGTAACAGCTTTAAAGGTTAGAGACGGAAGATTTAGACTAGGTAAAAGAAATGTTCTACAGTGAGAGTGGTGAGGCACTGGAACATGTTGCCCAGGGACATGGTGGATGCCCCATCCCTATAAACCCTCAAAGTCAGATTGGACATGGCTTTCTAGATGAAGATGTCCCTGCTCATTGCAGGGAGGTTGGACTAGATGATCTTCAAAGGTTCCTTCTAACTCAAATCAAGTGAGATGTCAGCTCTAGTATTAAGGAAATAATGTGGTAGGACCTGTGATCAGTGCAATGACATGAAGGGATAGCAAGGATGACTGGAATGGTAGGATGGATTCATGCAAGATCATCAAGAAAGACGGGCAGAGAAGGCAAGGACCATTGTTGTCTATGTGAAGGAGCAGCTTAAATGATTCTATGACTCTATTAAAAAAAAGGAAATTATTTTTATGAAACAAATGGAAATATATAAATGATCAGGTATCACATGTTTTAATTAGCATTAATGTTTTCAAAAACATTAATAAAGCTTTAATGCAGTCTTGATCCTTCCAACTATTTTAACTCCCTGGAACCATCTAGATTGTAAGAATGGAAGTTTAAACCTCTTAGCTTTGCTGATTAATTCTGGTTGTTATCTGTGAGTGTTCCTATAATAAGTACTTTTTAACTCCTGCTGTTGAGAGTTACAGAGTTGATGTAACCTCTGTACAAATACCACACTTGTCTTAACTATATAAAAAACTAACAATGCTGCTTTTAGCAGCTCCAGGAACACTGGTTGCAGCTATATTTATGAACAGTCTGATTATATTCCAAATTGATACTTTACTATAGTGCTTCCTATAGTGCTACAAAATACTGTTTGTTGACAAGAACATGTGTATACCTATGACACATTTTGTTGGTCATCGTCTAACACACTTTTTAACATTATGTCTACATCAGGCATTACCACCACAATGTCTGAAGACTGGAATTAGCTAAGTCCTTGCTGGGCTTCCAGTCTTGATAGTTACGCTTGATAGGCTGCTAGCTTCCTATTGGGCAACTCCATTTCTTTTACAACCTGTAGTTGCAACCATTGTAACATTGCTTCTCACATGTATCCTGTGTCAGCAGAGAATTATTCTTATGTAGAATTTCTAGAAGTACATAAATCTCTGGTGTTTCTGCTGGTGGTGTGAAATGCTGAGACCAAACTTGGCTGAATGAATCCCAGCTTCATGGAATTTTAAGGTTGTGAGTTGTCTTTGGTTTTTTTCCTTTCCCCTTTTTGAATACAAGCTTTATTCAACTACAGAAAATGCAGAGGAAGGTCGTTGTTCTGTTCTGTGACTACCCTCCTGCTCATCAACATGAATATTCACCTAGCCAGCTGAGCATAAGCTGCCTGCTTGTGATTTCTCTGGAGATTAAGCATTTTGTTGTGGTGTGACATGTCTGTAGACAAACTCAGAATATCCCACTGAGATATTTTGGTGCCACGTGGGAAGATGCGGACAATCAATATGATTGATAGAAAAGCAATCTTGATTTATTGGGGTTTTCACACACTTATATACAATCCACTCATTAGTAAGCACACTTGCCAAATCTTATTGGTTGGCAAGTAAAAGTTACATTTGCTCATCCCATCCCCTCTGCAATTACTGCTGCTTCTAACTGTGGCATCTTGTTATTGTAACACAGCTGGATTCAAGGATGTGTTATCTTTGCCTTTCCCATGAGAACCTTAGTTAAATCAGCATAGCTCCTTCATGTCTACTTTGTCACGTAGCCATTCTCCCATATTTTGGTGCTCTAGAGCACATAGAGAAGCAAACACTTGCCTCTCACATGGTCTGTACCTTTTTTCAACCTTGCTGACAAATACATGAGAAATATGCCATTTCTCCAAGTTTTCCTTCTTTCTCCTGGCTCAACAGAACATTCAGTGTACTGTAACTCAGCCCTGAGGCTAAGTGGTTGCAGGCACACTACATAACACTTAATTTTGAGTTTCCCGTTGGGGGACAAAGTGTCTGAAATAACATGAGAGTCATATTGCAGCTTTTTGTCACAGAAGTGTTTATAGTATGAAATGAAGAGAATGTGCAGCATAACCTGGTGTAGGGGATAATGGGTATGGAAGAGTGTGTCAGGATGGAAAACTTTCAGAGATTTTCTTGCAGAAACCATCAAGGATGATGCTTGATATTGGGAATGACTCCTGGCAAGTGCTATCCATGTGCTTGGGCATGGTCTTGCAGCATACTAATTAGTACAACGCCACACTGAAGGACGAAGTCTGTGAGAAGTCAAGCAGAGTAGTCCAGTGGTGGAATTCAAGCTCTGTTTGTTTAGCATTATAGCTATATAGCCTTGAGGCAAATACACATACAGATACAGTGTTTCTGTATTTGTACATCTTCAGGCACACTGAAGCCCTTTGTGTACCCTCTTATCCATGTCTTTGCTTGCTATGTTTGGTGCTTCTCAGGTAAGTTGTTGTGTACAGTAAACTTTTCTTCACAGATTTCTATGGGATGCTGCCTGAATCTTGTCCAAAAAACATCTCAAAAGTAGCAACATTTGAAGGTGTTGTAAACCTCGGTGGACCAGAGATAAGTGAAAATAACTCTAGAGATAGACCAAAAATGGCGATGATGTACATATTTACTTAAGAACACTGAGGTTTTGTTTCATATGTAAATTGTGCACATAAAGGTATCTGCTGGATTGGAGCACTCTGCAGAGAAGACCTCATGCAAATTATTTGGGTACTACAAATTACATTACCAGTGCAGAAAGCTATGTCATACAGTAAAAGCAGACTACAGAGGTACAAACAATTTCTGTAGGCTATTAGGCTGTAAGCTCACTCTGTGGAAGCCTTTCTGTTGATTAGCTCTAAGTTTCTTTAAACAACAAGCAATTGTATAGCAGCAAGGGAACAGACCAAGATTTTCAATGCCATGAGACTTCTACTAATGTTCCTTCAGTCTGGATAAATAGTATTTCTAGCATATGTGAACTGGTATAGTTTGTGTTGCACATTAAATAGCTGTCAGTTAGCATATCAACTTAATATGCCATCAACCAAAACTACCAAAGGATCAGCTGTTGAAGTTGGAGGAAAAAGGCTCTGGTAATCAGGAGGAGAAAAACCAAGCATTGTGCTGAAAATAGTGGCTATGAATGGAGCTGAATGAGGTGGACATACTGACATTTGAGGAAAACCAGAGAAAATATTTCAGGCTTGAGTAAATAGTGGAAGTATGTCTTCTGGTTATGTTTTTCTAAATAGAAGAATAAGCATGTCTTGGACCTCCTGCTGCTGAAAACCAACAGCAAGTGAATATTGTGAATACTCTTCTGGAGTTCATTGACCCAGGGGAATAGTAGTTCTAAGGCAAAGCCTGAGCAATATGCCTAGATACGCTCTTTACCAGATGGCAGGGAAATGGATAGAAGAAGGAAACAAGGCTGATTGCCATCTAGTGCATGTTTTTGAGTCAGAAGTATTAGATACAGGCTCTTCCTTGCCATGATCTACTGAGCAATGCTTTACTTCTTAGTTTCACTGCTTCTATTCTGGTTTCTTTTTTTATCAAGGCTTTATATTTTCAGATTGTAGTTTTCTATGCAGAGAGAAGTTATTACTAACATTGAACCCAGCTATAGACATGGATTAGCCCTTTTTGGGGATTTTCTGAAATCAAATAATTCAACTTTGTGCATACATTTTTTTAAACAGGGAGGCAAAGTGGTGTGATATCAAAAGTAACACTATTTTAATTTTTTATACTTACTACTGAATTGGAGGATATCCAAAGAAACTGTCCTTTGTCAAATTTTGATAGAGGATTTCCACAAGCCTAAGGGAAGTTCCTAAGCTTTTGGGCTTCTCATATTGCAACGCTTCACCCATTGTTAATTATAATACATGCCACCAGTCAGGGAGGTATGAAGCAGGCAACTGAGAGCTTAAAACAAAGGGATGTAGTGCTGTTAAGTTCATTATTTCCCACCTATAATTTTTCCTTTGATTCAATTTAATTTGATAAATCTGACAAGTTGCTGCCAGGTGGATCTCCTACACAAGCCTGCCTCAAGATTTCATTATGCTTTTTATTTCTCGCATCATCATACAGTCATTTCTGTTTTCTCTAGCTAATTAGCCTGCTGTTTACAAGGTGCACATTTCTTAACGTATGGTACAGTTGCATTCCATGTGTGCTGTATTTTCATTTTCTAGATTGAATCTTGTATTTCTGATAGAGTATCTCAGAAATATCAGATGCCTGCCTACAGAACAGCACCCACAGCTCCATGTTGAAATGTGCCCTAATTATACTTTCCAATTCTTTACTTCCCCATGTTTTCAATTAAGACATCACAGCCATTACAGTACTGTGACAACAGATTGTGATTTGAAGATGCTAGTATTTGGAGGTCAAAATTTAGTAAGAGATAAAAGTTACATGAATTAAAATAATTAATTTTTTCCCTTTAAATTTATCTTTCCAATTCAGTGGAGTAAAGTTAAACCCCATGATACTGTCTTGATACCATCTCTTTGAGACACTGGCATTGCATGCAGCTATTATAAATCTTGTTCCTGTGTAAGACTGCAGAGGGAAAACCTGACTGGCAGCACAAAGGAAGAAGCAGGTCTGTTCCCCTGTCTGAGAGTGACAGAAGGAGTGGAGCGGGTGGAGAGGGGGGAGGAAACACACACACACAAACCCATAGCTGAATACAGAAAGATTCACTCCCTCTGCACAGCCTACAGACCATGTATGCCTAAATGATTCTGGTCCACCATTTACATGATATATTAGCCTTTCAAGCTGTCTTTTGTTATAAACTAAGAGGCTGTAGCTCTTGCTTTTAGCTAAACTCATCTGCAATTGGTTTTACCGCTGTTTATCTCCAGCAGGTCCCCATTTCGAGCTAATATTAACCTATTTGCAAGGAAAGCGAGAGACTCAGAGCTGTGCATGTGCTAGAAATATACCAGGACACTGCAAGGATTGAATTAAACAGCTTTAGTTGAATTAAATCAGACTCCTGCACGGTCTATTGTAGGGACACAAATTCTGCTCTTTTTTTTGTTTTCTCTTTTTTTTAAACCCAGTTCTGCACTTATTTAAGATAAACTGGAAAAAAAAAGAAGTATTAATTCTGGAATAACACATGGGTTGTTACACCAGCATAACCGTATCAGCTTCACTGTGCTGGCATATCTGATTATGTCTGCTGTGCTGACTGGCTCCCAGGCTCCTTCAGCTGCAGAGAGGTGCAGCAGTAACCTTAAATTCACTCTAAAGCAAATCCCTCAGATGCTCTCTCCCTCCCTCATCCTCCATCAGAAAAGTCCTCAACTCCCTCTATAGGATGAGCTCATTTTTCTGTACCTACCCCCTCCATGGCGTGTCTAGCCTGAATCGCTGTCAGTCATATGATTCCTTCTCAGCTCCTCTAGACAACACCCTCCAGCCAACACACGTACCCTGCAAGCTCCTGCCTGAATTAGGAAGTGGCAGCTGGGAGACAGGCAGTATGAGGATCATATCTGAGAGATGAACATTTTTGGCAGAAGCGGGGCACCTACCCACTAACATGCTACTTCCCTTACAGATAATACAGCAGAGCTGTTTTTTTATCATTCAATGAACACAACAGAATCATAAGGTTTCACATAATTTTGTGACAGTAACCACAAAATCAGCAAATCTCTGTGAAATGTTTACTTATCTTCTAACATTTGGGTCAGCCATGAATGCTCCAGCTTTCAGATGCCAAAGGGACAGCATGATAGCAGAAATTCACATAAAGAGCATCCTGCACAGTAAGGTAAGAATTATCCCCCAAAAAATGTCTGTGAGCATTTTCCACCTAGAAAAATGGGAGTAGGTACTGGACACCAAGAAAGCTGGGCTATTTTTTAGTAGCAGTGAGAGAACACAACCACTATTGAATAAATGCCTGGCTCATTCAAAATGCAAGCCTTATTTAGACACTTAATATAGATTTAGGCACTTGACTGTAAACACCTGATTAAAAATATTGGCCTAGCTTTGCAAATAAAGGTCAAAGGAAGCACACATTACTGAGCACTGGAAAGTAAAAGAAGAGTGAGACTAGGAATTAAGACAAAAGAAGTTTCAAGGATTTGTGGAGGACAAAAGAAAAAAGGAAAGCATTTTGTTTCTGTTTCAATTATTGGGTTTTTATAGCTTTCATATAGGTGTTTCTAGTCTCCCTCTTCTTTTTATGATACTTTGCTGTTGTCTGTGCCTACTCAGCCTGAATGAGAGCAGAAAATACCATACAGAAATCCTGTGAGAGCCTGCTCACATAGAACTTTAATCCAAACTGAAGAGGGAACCTTTAATTGAATGAAGATCATATGGATACTTAGCTAAAGTTCTTAATTTTCTGATGTTCACCTATCAGAATGATATCCTGCTGCCACGCTTTGTAGTGTCTAGCCATGCAGCATGAAAATAATAAAACAGAGCCACCAATAACCACCAAAAGAACAAATGCTTTTATTTATTTATTCGTTTATTTATTTTTCACCTGGATGTAGGATTTTACTCAGACTTCTAAAGCATGCATGTATAAATGCTGTCTGTATAGCTGTTATTCAAGCTTCCTGTGGATTCTGTCCATCCATTTAGTCATCTCTGCCAAATGAGTCTCCATAAGCCACACCTACCAAGATGTCTTCTAACAGTTAAAGTAATACATTGACTTCATAAAAGTCTGGCAGTGGCACCAAGGATTGCTGGGACTTTACTAATCTGAAAAATAATGACCTAAGGGGAGCTTTGTTCCTCCTTCTCATGGGTCCCTGGCTGAAACAGCCAAATAATTATAAAAAGGATCCAACTGAATAAACACAGTGGGAAATATTATGCATATTATTATATACATGCATTATGGATATTTTTCAACTTAGATTTTTTTTTACTGAAACTTTTAATGTAATTTAAATTTTTTAAAATAATTTTTGTATCACTGCTTCACTTTGCATCAGCAAAAATTATTTTAAAAACCCAAGTAAATAATAAAACCCCCTTAATCTTTCAGGCCAAATGGTGTATGTCTGGAATTTGTGAACAGTTTTGAACTATATAGAAAACAAACCCCAGACATACTTTTGTATCTTATTCCAGACAGATGGATGTTCTCGGGGTAGATTTATCTCCCTTAGACTTGAGACAGTCTCCCCTAAGCAAAGGCCAGATTCAGATTTATGTGGCTTCTAGGAGCAGTGGAGGTGACAGTTCCTGCAGTGGGACTACAACTGTACTTGTGTAGATTGAGGGCAATCATGGATGCCAGACTGGAAGTGTTGGTTGGGTCAGATGTAATATAGTGTAAACACATGATATTTCTATGGCATTCCAGCAGCATTTATTCGCAACTCTGACTTCAAAATTAAAGCTGTTCATAAAATGTTCCCAAAATTGATACATCTTCTTAACTTCGTTTAAAAGCCATTTTCCTAACAGCACATGTCCACACAGTCACTTGTCTGGCTCTCAAAAGAGCACTGTGCCTATGATGCAAGAAATGTTACCAGAAAAAGCATGTTTTCTGGTATCTGTTCAGTGCAATAGCATCTGTGTCAGCTGCACAGAGGAGGCAGGGCTTGGACATGAAGGATAATGTCCTCTTAAGCCCATCATAGCAAACAAAACAGAATACTCTTCCTTTCTGACTATATATATGGTTGACAGCTTCTCTTCTGTCTCACAGCAGCATACCTGTCACAGATACAAGCAGTTTCAGCCAAGTCAGTCAAAACAGAAAGCTTCCTGCCATCTAAATAAACTAGGCATTCAATAAAGCATTGGTTAAAAAAAAGCAGTACATTCAGATACAAAATATGGTTTTCCCAGGATCTGGCTTATTTACATAAAGCTGAATTTTAATCCAGTGGCCAACTCCCTAAGAACTCTTTGTCACAGCCTCTAGCTTCTATAGGAAATGTTTTCACTAGAAAAATAGGTTACAGGAAAAAATGGAGGCATGTTAATTATGAAACATTTGAAATCAGTGTCAACAGAAACAAGTTAAGTTTACTATCAAGATGTGAGCTTATTGCTATTAACCTCAACTGGCTGTTTCATGCATGATGTGTATCCCCTCCATCCATATTCATCTATGATCAACATTGTGCTAGTTGAAATGAAGACACACCAACCTGTTTTAACATGACAGACTACTCCAGTAAACTGAGGCACTGGAAACCCAGTCGGACCTCCTGAGTGGTCAGAGGGAAATCTATGTGCTTAGAATGATATTACGAAGTCCAGAAGCAGCTCTGAAGCAAGGTTAAAGGCTGAACATGGTATCTTGGCATTGTATGTCATTAAAGCAGGACTTCAAGAGACAAGTCCATAGTGAATCAATGGCAAACAGACTACTTTACAGAGCAATTATTTGTTCGTTTATCTAATGTGTGAAAGCATTCAAAAGACTTGTACATGTTGTATGGTAATCTAACTACCATTGTGGTAGTAACATAAAACCATTATCAGGAAAGAAGGCACTTTGCTTTCTTGAAAAGTTCTTGTTTCATGGAATTTGTTTTGTGATGGACTTGATCAATTTTACCGATTAACTTGGTGAGACTATCAGATGCAGACAAAGAAGGGAGTGACTTGGAAAGGCTGCTGAAATTCTCTAAGTGATGGAATAGCTTCATGTTGTGCTTTGTTTGGTGTACAAAGTGTGTGGAACCTGTCCACAAAGTTTCTGCTGAACCACATTCCTTGGCATAAGGACATGAGGCTAAAAAGACTTCAGAAGAAAAGCAAAAGAAGTCACGAAATTTTAAGTAATCTTGATAAATTAATGTAATAATAATATTTTTAACCTCTAACTTTTATTAACATGGAAAAAAAGACTATAGAAAAGAGACACACTATACTGAATTTACATTGCAAGGTGTTGGCAAGCAGGGGCTGTGGGATGGCTTCTGTGAGGAGGAACTGCAGGCCTGCCCGATGCAGGACACAGCCAGTTCTAGCCAACTCACTCCAGGATGCAATAGGAAACATGGTGGTACCTCTCAGGAAAAATATTTAAGAGAGGGTAAAATAATGCCTCACAGTGTGACAAAGAGAGGAGTGAGAAGTGAGAAAAAGTGGGACAAACAATCCTGCAGACACCAAAGTCAGTGGAGAAGAAAGGAGCTCCAGGCACCAGAGCAGAGACTGCCCTGCCAATAATGGAGAAGACCATGGTGCAGCAGGTTCTTCCATTGCTGCCCATGGAGAGGACTGCAGTGAAGCAGGCTGTCCTCGCGCTGCCTACAGAGGCGACAGTGGAGCACATATCTACACTTAGGTCTGTGGAGGACCCAAAGTTGGAGCAGGTGGATATACCCTGAAAGAAGCTGCAGCCCAGGGAGACACCGTGCAGGAAGAGGCTCCTGGCAAGAACTGCATCCTGTGGAGAAGAGTGCAAGCAGAAGCAAGACCCCAGCCCGCAGGGATCCTATGCTGTACCAGTTTGTCCTGCTGGACTGTAACACATGATAAGGACCGATACTGAAGTAGAGGAAGAGTGTGAGGAGAAAGCAGTGGCAGAAAGCAGCTCTGAACTGGTCACAACTCCCATTGCCCGTGTGCAGGGTGGAAGAAGGCAGAGGAGATGGCAATAAATGAGTGAAAAAAGTAAAAGGGAAAGAAAGATGGGGAGGGGGGGAGGAAGATGTTGGTTTAGTTTGGGTTTGTTTCTCATTATCCATATTTTTATTTCCAATAAATTAAATTAATTTTTCCAAAGTTGAGTCTGATTTACCCATAGGGGTAACTGGTAAGTGATATCCCAGTCTTTCTTGACCCATGAGCTCTTATTCTTGTTTTTTCTCCCTGTCCTGTTAAGGAGGGCAAATGAGAGAGCACCTGAATGTGTCTCTGGCAGCCAGCTGCTCAAGCCACTACAAGTACATTAATAGGAAAAGAGGAATATTCAATTATATTAAGATATAATTGAAAATTGCTTTATTTCAGTGAGCAACACAGAGCTGAGAGGTACCATGTGTAGATGTTTTGTATGGTTCCATTTTGTGTCCACAAAATTCTTGCTGATTTAAACTTTCTAAACCATTAAGATTTTGCTGTAAAAAAATCATGCTACTTCACCTTGATCTTCTCCTCCTCAGCATTATCCAATATGGTTATTCTTTTTAATATACTGTCCAACTCAAATGTTGGGACTTCTGCAACATATAACCCATGGGATACCATTGTAAACAACAAAAACAGAGGGAAGAACTATCAAAAGCAAGGAAGATTTTTGCAACTACAGTTGTTAAAAAGATAACAAAGACTATTTGGACTAATCAATGACAAAAGAAAATAAACCCAAAATTAATAAACAATGCTTTTTTTTTTATTTTTGTAAGATTCATAGAAAATAGAGGAAGTATGAGAGGAATCAGAAAAGCAAACATGGAACTGCTCTTCAGTGAAATAAGAGGTGATGCAACTTTCTTATTACAGAACTAGTTTCCCAGTAAAATATAATGTGTTCAGAAACAAAACAAAAAAAATCCATAAAGTACAGCATGAAAATTTGAGAACAATTTACCTCAGATCTTTGTTATGACAAAACACTAAATTAATACACCAAGAATCTGCACCTGCCTATTTGCAAGAAATATGTCATTGATAAGTAAGTAAAAAAAATAGTATTTTTTCCATTCCAATCTTACTCTTAAGCTCTTTTCAACAGAATCTTTCTATCTCTGACCTTAATTTCAAAGAGGCTGTAACACATCTAGCCTGACTGGAGCAAATTCAATCCACCTGACACTATAATTCTAGAACAGTAATATTGTTCTTTCATAGTGACCTGAAGCTCCTGAGATCAGAATAATTCAGGGATGCAAATTCTTACGGTCACTTGATCCACTAGAATAAACTATCATGACTCTATTATGGGCAATAAAGCTGTCACTGTTTACATCTGTTGAAATTCTTTGCCTCTTGTCTGGCATATCTGGTCTCTGTCTGCAGCTTTTCAACAGAATCAGTAGCAGTTGATGTAATTATACACTATACACATTGAAGAGGTTATGATACATATACTCCGCCTTATTATGGTATTATGGAAGAATACTCACCATGAACATAATTTTTGCAGCGGGCCATTCCCAACTCAGAATTTTAGAATGCAGATTGTAATGCAAAAGATAAAGGCTAGTTAGAAGAAACACCAAATTTAATGAGAAAATGTTAGTGATATTGTTTTATTAATTCTTGTAGTCTGAATTCAAATAAACTTGGATGCTATTCCATGAGAGATGAACTAGCCAAGAGATCTTCTATGAATGAAGTGTAACAATACAAAGGAATATACAACCAAATATTAGCACATGCTGATTAAATATAGCTAATGGCAAATTAGCAGTGAATGTGTACTCAGAACTGCTCTTTTTTCACTTCAAAACAAAAAGATATTCAAAACAGTGGGAAAGGGAGTGAAAAACAGAAACAAAAATTATCAGAAATATGAGGATGATCCTTTACTAAAGAACTAAATAGATTCAGTTTACCAAGCATGTTTTTCTGAGGTGGTTTGATTTCAGTGATTAGTTACCACTCATATAAGGAAGGTGTTTTTAAAAGTTGGGGGAGTCATTACAAGACACAGTGGCTGACAGCTGAGCAAGGGAAATAACAATAAAAGAAATTTCAAAAGGAATGTGATTGTCTTTTGCACATATGCTAAGGCAAATGCTGAATGCTTCATCTCTTCATGCTCTTCATACAGGCTTTAGAAATATATCCAAACTTAGAAGCAAGTTAGCGAGCTTCAGATGGGGAAGATGATTAAAATGTAATGTCCTGTGTGGTACAGGAGGACAGCCCAATGACTTATAAGTCCCCTCTGGCCTCTGTATCTGACAATCAGTTTTACAAAAAATTAATTCCTGGGAGTACTCCAATTATAACTAGTTTATTTGACGAAAGAGCTATTCACACTAGTTTGCTATTCACATAAGTTTGCAGATATTACTAAAAGGAGTTAAGTTAGTAACAAGATGGAAGATTCTGGGAAGGAGAAGATACAAAACAAAGAGCTTAGTTCAGCAAATCAGATTCAAGTAGAAGAGAAAACTCTAGCTATCTTCGTGGAAGTGGTACCACAAAACAAAATTTAATTCCTTTTTGGAAAGAAAAGATCTATATTTCTGCTAGAAGTTAATATTCCTTTTTTCTTTTACCACAGTAAAGTGTACCAGTTTAGATCACAAATGTGAGCTTTTGAAAAAGGGAAAATATGTACTATAAAATAAATAGTACTTTCAAAGTGGATGTCTTTCTCAATTTGACCAATAGTAGCTAGAAAGCAATAATATTGAATGAAATTTAAGAACAGCCATACACAATAAGTCATGGCGGTAACAGAGGTTTCAGACTACATTTGTAACTGGTACTCTTTCTACATATGGTAAAGTGGAACCATAGAGGTGAATTCTCATGAAATGGGTACCAAGAGATGCCAGAAATCTATAAAATATTTAAACTAGTCAATGCATCAGAGAAACTAAAGTGTAAGGCAATAAATATGAAAAGAACTGGATTATTATGTCCTGAAAAAGCAGTGACTAATAGAAACATTCTTAGTTCTAACCTGAACAGTTAGCCCACATTTTAATTTTACTGGTCAGTAAGGAATTTTATAAGGAGAAACTGCAAAGTCACATTATTTCTCTCATAACACTAAAGGAAATAGAATTTTCCAAATTTCTCAACCATATTTTTGTTTTCCATATTTCACTCAAAATAGTCTTGGGCTTTGTCTGTGTGCCACTCCCTCTCTTTTCTGATTCTCTATACCTCTGGGAAATCAAACTAAATAGGAGTAACTCTCCTTTGCAATGAATATCAATATAGCATGACAGAGTTCTGCTTCTCATCAAAGTCCTGTTTGGACAATGATTTATTTTGTTGCAATCTTATCACAAATACCATCATAACTAGTTCTCATATTTATCCTCAGTAAAAGCTTCAGACAACTTTCTTCAACAAAGTTTTAATCAATCACTAACAAAAGAATATAACAAAAAGAAAACCCTAATATTTTGAAGACAGTAAGTATGAAGGAGGAAATTTCAATTCAATCTACAAATGTGCAACAAAAAGTTGAGATCAAATCAAATGTTAAAAAGAGGGTGAATATCAGAAAATGCATGTCTTTTAAGCCATTAAATACTGAGTTTCAAGAAGAAAGTTGTAAAATTTACTGAAATGTGGATGAGAAAAGTATCAGAGTTGATACAGCAGGGATTAACAGAGGGAGACAATTTCCAAATATTTAGTGTTATGATCTATTTCTTTGTTTCCAAACCTTTTTGCTTTCTGACATTAGAAGGTCACATTCCTATAATCTCAGTTTGAGTAGTAGATGGTTTGTGAATCACTGAACAGTGGCTCTACTCATCTAAATGGAAGAAATAAATAAACGTTTTCTCATTCTCTTTCCTCCACAATGTGTTATTGATTATACGTGTTGCAAAATTTAATGTATTTTCCCAACATTTCTGAACATCTCTGCTATCTAAGGGAGATTTTCACAAGAAACAATCGTGTAGAATTTTCCCCTTCTTACTATTGTTCTTCATTCCGGAATTCTTGTTTTCTGCTCTAAATGTCATTATAATATTTCAACAAACATA
This sequence comes from Turnix velox, assembly GCA_013400935.1. Classification (NCBI taxonomy): domain Eukaryota; kingdom Metazoa; phylum Chordata; class Aves; order Charadriiformes; family Turnicidae; genus Turnix; species Turnix velox. The sequence goes on from VZTY01021769.1 coordinate 15,901, forward strand.
CAAATTCTCTGGTGTGAGTTTCACTGAAATGCCCTATAAAATCCACTTCCTATTTTTCATAAAATTTTCAAACTTTTTTTAAAATACAAAAGTATGAGGAAGAGAACTTAATTCTACCTCTTAGCTATATTCAGAAGGTTATATCCTTTGCCTGTTCTAGCTCTCAGCTTCCTGGTCAACTTAGACTTATAAATTTATTTACTTTCATAGTTAATCTATTTTCTTTTTTCAATTTATTGTTCTTAATATTTATTTTTGGAAGTGAACCTGCTCATACTTCAGCTTCCAGTACTCTTGTGTTGGGGCAGGGACTTGCTATATCGATGTCTTTATTGTACAGCTTCCCAATGTGAGATGCAAGTCGAAGCCAAGGTTCTCTGTCTTGCCATCTGGATGGGATTTTACTCCAAAGGTATGGTATCTACTCCAGGTTACATAACAAACCAATAGTAGAAGTTATATTTTTTTACATAAACACATATACATAAGTTTTTCATCCCAAATAGGCCTTATGACATTGAAAACACAGAAAGTCCTAAGATGGAGCATCTTTGTGTCCCGGAAGTTTAATATTTGATTTTGATTTTTTTAATTGTTTGATGGCAGTATTATGGATCCTTTATGCAGGAGTCAAATGAATCTAGTTACATAGAGACTACAACAGTTGCTAAAGTTTCATATTGGCAAAACATAGGATAGCAGCACAGCAGCGTATACAGCACAGTTTTCTTCTCACAGCATATCTGAAACGCATGCCAGGAAGGTTACTTTTGGTTATGGATAATTTTCTCAACATCTGTAGTCAGCATTTCCTCTCTTGCTTCATTCAACTTTCTCTGATTCTACATCTACAAGTATCTCGTATTTAAAACTGCAAATATTTCTATGACTGGAAATGTTAGTCTCAGCCCAAGAGAAACATTACTTAGAGGCATTCAGCAGCTTGCTTGCCACATTGCAGCAGGCTGGAGAAAAAAGGAAGTTTTTTTATGACTATTTTTGCATGGAGCTCCATGCATGGAGCTGCAAGGTTCCTCTGCTTTTACAGTGATTCAAGTTACTTTTTTTAGCTGCCATATTTCTTGACTGAATGGTTAGATTAACTATTGCCTTATGTGGACTGTTGAACACACTGTACACTGTGCATGTCTACCAGATTTGTAGGAGTCCTTTATATATGATCAACTTAAACAGTTCTCTAGTTAGGCACTGATTGTAACTCAACCATCCATAAAAATGCACAAAGTGATTACCTGGTGGGGCCAGTGATAAAATTATACACAGAACATGTTAGGAACCAATATCTTATATGAGTACTTTCTACACTTGATAACAGGTTTGAGCCATATCAACAGGATGGTGTTTCTTGTGGAAGGGGTAATGCCCTAGCAAAAACTGTTTTTTCAGATTTCAATTCAGAATGAAGATTAGTACAGAAAGGAATTTTGAGATCAATGATTTTCCTACTCTGTAGACAATACGGCCTCCTGAGAGCTCGAATTGCAGTTTTTTTAACATCTAAGGGTGAAACATTAGAGGGGAATAAGATAGAGCAGTATATTTCCCAATTCAAATAGTAGTTTATTATTCAGAATCTACATTTCCAACCTAGAACAAGACCAAAAAATAATATACAAACCAGAACTTGGAATGTATATGCAAGCATTTAAACTTCGAGAACTGGTTTAAGAAAATAAAGCAGGCTTTAAGGCTAGCACATACCACATGTTCATTAGTTATCGTCACAGCTTTAGTTTGAGATAACGTGTTGCTTGCTGTCCTTGAAATTATATGGTACACCTAACTCTGGCTTCTCAAGCTATAGTTACACTGTGCCCCCCGCAATTCCCAGTTACAGCATCTTTCCCAGGCTAAAAGTGCGCACAAGTCCCATTCTTGTCTGGTTTCAGTTCATCTGCTGATCCTCAATTGGCCAGTTCCTGGTTTCACAATGACCTGTGCTACCCAAATCATAGTTCTCTTTGTGAAGAAATGGAGCAGCTGAGGTTGCACCTGGCCTTGGGGATACAAAATTATCCCCGTTTGAGGTGAAGTAGAGCTAACTTCCTGTGCAGCAAGAGGCTGTTTACCCCATGGTGGATCACACCTGTGGGCAGGGCAGCTGACAGAAACTGACCAATAGGGTGTTCCAGCCCCATCTTCCTGCTCAGTATAAAAGCTGAGGGATCAGAAGGGTCTGGTTGGTTCTTCTTTGAGGGGTCTTTTTGTCTGGATCTTCTTCAGGGGGCTGCGTCTTCTGTGTCTCAGTTTCATCAATGAGTGACATCTGAGGAGGAGCTCATCAGTGTATTTTAGTTCCCATTTGTCACTGAGTCCAGCCTAGAACTTTCCTAGTGCTTGAGAGTGATGTCTTCCCAGGAACTTGATCCAGATTTGTATGCATTTATTTACAGAGTATCTATTTTATTATATTCTTTATTATTTTTTTTTCATTAGTGCAGAGGTTTTTTCTAAACTTTTAAGTCACACAGAATAATAGAGGTTTGGTGGGACCTTGGGAGATTGTGTAGTTCAGTCCTCCTGCCAGAGCTGCTTCACCTACAGCAGGTAGCACAGAAGCCTGTCAAATGGGTTCTGAATGTTCCAGAGATGGAGACAATGTATCACCTCAGTCTGACACATAATAAACAATCACAAGTGATACATAACTTTTACTTGTGCTAACATATGTGCTGTTTATCTAGGACAAATGGATGCTTTTTACCACTCGGGGTATTTGGAGTGTGTGAGCTTAAAGACGTGGGTTGAGATGCTCTGGCTGTATGAAACTAAAAGAGAAATCCCAGACAAGAAAGTATACAATGTAACAACATGGTCTCAAAAAAGCAGGTAATGGATAGCTTAGAAGGCTGACTTAATTTACTTTTTGTCTTATGTGATTTGTTTTTTGAGACATGTCTTCTATATGCAATTCATTTCATGTAATGCATAATGTTTAAGTTATGTACAGTTTGTGTAATGTAAAGTTTAAGTTTAAATTTCTGTGATGTAGAGCAAACCAAAATGATGCAGAGCAACTGTTGTAGTCTCTATGTAACTAGATTAATTTGACTCTTGCATAAAGGATCCATAATACTGTCATCAAACAATTTAAAAAATCAAATATTAAACTTCTGGGACACAAAGAGGAAAATACAAGGTTATGCAAGACATTCTAGAACACATTATGGCTAATGGTTTGTGGAAGTAAAATTCTTAGGCCAAGAAGGCCCCCCAAAAAAATTTAAATAGCTGAGAATGCACTTACTGCCAGGTTACATTTAGGGTGCTTGATTAAGCTGCTCAAGAATTTTGTCAGCTCAGAACAGTTTTTAACAGTTTTGTTGTATTCTAAGTAATTCTCCCTTTTACAAACATGAATGTATGGATTCTTCCCAAATTTTGCTACCACTGAAAGTTATGTAAAAGTTAATTCTTAGCAGATATTTAATGTGGTTTTCCAGTCAGTTCTTCTGCCACTGAAACTTGAAGATAGGATTTTAAAGTATAATACAAAGTAATGCAGTGAAATTTCTTGCACTAAATATAGTGCAATTAATATAGAGAAATTGCTTGCACTGTTTTTACTGGTGAATATTAACTTTATTTAGGAACAAAAGTCTAAAGAGATAGGAGATGCCTGCATGTTTACATAATGCAATAAAGCAGATTTGTTGGACAGATGAGGGGAAAATAGTTACCGTATTATTGGCGTTGATTCACCAGATACTTAGTATTATATCCGAATTCCACTTACAAAGTATTAAAAAACCCAAACTTGTAGACAGAGTCTTGACAATTTTTTAAAATTATATGTGAGCACTATCTGAATTTTATCACCACATATATGAATATGTTTTCATAAATGTTGCATTTTCAGGCTGTTGAAAGAATATCTGAATTTGTTCTGAGTTGTTAGTAGACCCAATAACCAAGGCTACATAATGTCAACTACATAAACGCAATGGACTTTATCTTCAAAAGCTTCCTAGACAAAGTACTCTCAGATAATAAATTTACCTTCTCAAATGGGATGCTCTTATCCAGCAAAGCTTTTGTCTGCTTTTGCTTTCTTTTGAAACTTTTCCTAGGTGAGGCAGTACTACAAAATTTTTCCTTTCTTACATTGGATCTCTTACTAGATTGCTTTTTGAGAATAGAGTGTCAGTGAAAAGATTATCATCAGGAAGTAGCATTTACCAGTTGCTATCAGGACCAGTGCAACTGCATGACAGATAACAATTGAATGTGCTTCAGACTCTGCTGAGAAGTGAGAGACTGAAACAGAAGGTTCAAAGATCTGACGACCACTATTCCTTTCTGTAAGATGTGCACAAGATTTGCAGGGGATGGGAGATGGCAGATTCCAAGAGTAAATCTTCCTCTGTCTGTTATCAAACTGTGAAAACTCAGTAAATTTTTTCATAAATTATATGACCTGAAAAGAGTTGTCCCCTGTCCTAACAGGGTTTCCCTTTTATTCCCTGAAGACTAAGCTTACACTGGAGAGGTCTGTCTAATGTGTATCTTACTCATGGGAGATGGTCAATGAAAAGTGGAAGCCTCCTTCACTAAACTAATTCTAGGCATGTAAATTACACTCTGAACTGAATACTTCGGAAGAACTAATTGTCAATAAATCCTCAGAAGAGCTCAGCTTAGCTAAAATTAGCCTTTAAGATTATATTCCTTAATGCAATGAGGAAATTCTTTACAACAAAACACCATGAAAGAAAAAATGCTAAATCTATTAAGAATATTTAAAGAAAAAAAAAACAAAAACAAAACCCCAACCCTTTTTGCAGGCTGGTCATGCATACTTACTACATTTAAAAATATTCTGTGATAAACTCATTCCAATTGCTTTTTATGTCTTTCTGCTTCTCATGATGACCGTTTAAAGATTTATCCTGTTCTGTGGATCCTAGCTTTTGTTCTACAACTTCTATGACTGAAGATTTTCACACAAGCACACTTGCAAGCTCCATAGGTATGTACTGAATCCATGAAGAACCTCTAGTTAATGGTTCACACAACATGTGACACCTCATAACTATATAGACTTTGACACTAGCATGACAATAAATTTTAGAATATAGAATAGCTTATGTTTACTTGTGGATTTTAACTTTAAAATTATTCTACAGATTTAGAATGATGTGAAGCCCTAATTTTGTCAGGGATTACAGAAACAAAATGGAATGCATTTCCCCACGGGGCTTGAAACACTGGACAACAGAAGGAGGGGAAAGAGCAGTAAGGAAATTTACTACAGCAAGTCCCTCACAGAATCTGAAACACCTCTACAGATAGTGCTCCATCTTCAGAACCACATGGTTCCAGAAATTTGAGATAAATCAGAAGGTAAAGCATTGCATGCTCCATTATTTTTGTCAAACTAATTAATGCAGAAGTAATCTGAAAAGAATCCATGTAGTAAAGAGGCTTTTGAATAATAAAGTGAGTTCTTTCCAGCACTTGATGAAGATACAAGATATTAACAAAACCACCATACCTTCTCTTAACATATGATAAATATGACCTTTGAATACTGTTATTCTGATGAATCATTTGCACAATTCTTTTTCTTCTGAAAGAAATCTTGGATATCTAGTCAATGCCATTAGAACTGAGAAAGCAGACAAAATCTTTGACTATAAAAAGCTATTAAAAATAAAATGTAACTGTTACTCTTATGATACTCTTGCTAAAACCACTCATATTTGTCTTTATTTGTTTCTATAAAACATATTTTTTTCTTGAAATTGCTTTGATTTCTTTGAGGATTAAAGAGGAAAGATTCTGTTCATGGAATTATTGTATATTTGTTTTTACAACATAGCACAAGCACTCATTGAACTGAAATTTCATTCACCATTCATTAAATATTTAGGCTGGGATGTTTTTTATTATTTTGTTGCTCCTCAGATTTCCTTTTCCCAGCACTAAGCATGTCAAGAGAAGGGAAAGACATAACATGGTACTTGTACACTTTAACTTCTTTGTGTAGTGTGGTTATATTCCTCTGTTATCTTCCTAAGGAATATTTTCTTCTTTGCAGTAAATATTATACTGAAGTATTTTTCTCAATATTTAATCTAGGGGTTTTATTTGTTGCTCTATTTCTTCCCTTGGGAAATGAAAATGTTATATGTAGTAAGTAATTCTAAATAATTGCCTTACAGCAGAAATAAAAAAAACCTAATATACAAGTTTCTGTTTCATAAGAGACAGCTGAAGTATCTGCATATGAAATACTGCCTTTTTCCTATGTAAAGGCATGGAAAACTATATAAGGTGTTGGAATAAGAGTCTTCCTCCTCCTCTCTATAGGTAGTATCATTCCCATAGTACAGCAAAACAAACATGATAACCAGCAAATAGTTTTGAAAGAATGTAGTTTCTGTATTTAAGAAGCAGGAAGTTTCATTTAATGTTCTTTTTTTAATATTCCCATGAAATTATGTATAAAATTTCCATTGCTCAGAAATCTATTTAGAAATGGGAGCTTTCAAAAAATAGATTTGAAGTGTTTCACTTGGAGGGGAAGGACAACTAGGACATAAAGTTAGAAGTATGCACAGTTTTAACGTAAATGATCTCACAGAAAGTGGAAAGGAAAATGAGATGTGAAGTGGTTTACCTGAGCATCAAAACCTAAAGAGTTGCTTGGTTGTGTAGAGATCACAACTGTAGATTCATAGCATACTGTAATACACAAGAACATGGAGGCTTTATCCTCTAAATTTCTCTACTTTGTTAAAGATGACCACAAATACCACAAAAATCTCCACAAGAAAATATATGTATAATTTTAAAAGTGAATATGAATGAATATATGAATTTATTGCAAATTACTATCAGCAATCAATAGTATGTTCTGATTCCTAGGCTCAAAGTCCCTGTCTGGCAGGTCTTTCCCCAACAGTATTTTTCCTTGTTTTTCCTTCTAACCAGACTACCTTTATGACTGCATCACCAAGGCAATTCAAAAATGTATGCCACAGCCAGAAGGGAAATTTGGAAGCCAATTTAAGTGTTCAGTAGTCTTTCTCAGAGAATATGTTTCTTCCTAATAATAAGCTATAGTTTCCTCCCTACAAAAATGAGACTACTATCTATGTTTGGCTGATAGGACCACCATCCATTCTTTTGTGATGAAAAATCACACCAATAGATGTCAGAACGACCAGAGCAGCAAGTCAAGTATTACTGGGTGAACAGACAGCATAGAATACTGATTATACTGATTTGGGCATATCAGCACAACACAAATGGCCTTTACACATTGTGCAGTTAAAATTGCCAAGTTCCCTTTTCTTAAGTGCTCTGTTCTTGTACATTCCTCTGCTTCCTTCTCATCTTCCTCCTAATATTGATTAATATTCTTAATTTTACAAGAGCTGACTATGATTCACTGGATGTGGAGGTATCAGAAAAGTGTCTAAGGTTTATCTGATTACTGTTAATCTTTGCAGATGGAAATCTAAAGGAAAAACAAACAAATTAAAAAAAGTACAAGCCTTTTAATGTATCAAAAGCAAGATATTAAGGCTAGAAATATTAATTCCCCAAAAGTTACCAACTTCAAAAAGGACTATCTCCTTTCACTCATATCTGCTATTTTGTGATAGTGGTCTACTGCAGATAAGGGAATCAAAAGTAGAGTCAACATCCCATTTTACAAATAATGTAATACACATAACCTAAGCCATGGGTCTTTCCCTTCTTCCTCAGGTCATGAGATGACGTAGAATGATGCCAGAATGTCTCTCATTCACAGCTATGTTCTCTGAGTACCCCTTTAGGATTTTGGTTCATTCACCCAAAATCATTTTAATGGCTTATTGGTTTTGTGTCCCTTTTGTTCCATTCTTAAAATATGCAACTGTCCAATTCTCTCAACGTTTTAAAAGTTTAATGTGATAGTAAGTTTGATGTAACTCAGTGAGAAATTATGATGGGAATCTCCAGGGAAAAGACCAACAAGGGCATTTGTTTTTCTTTTTCCAAGACAAAATAAATACCCAACTATTTAAAATTAAAATTCAGTCAATAGCCCAGGTTAATACCCAGAGATAAAAATTTCTGCCTCTGAAAATAACATGCTAACTAAATCCAACAAGAAAGTGGAAGTTAAATGGGTGAAATCACTAAGTCTGAAATAAACATATGCTACATGATTAAAACCATATGAACCCACTGAGGTAAATCTTAAAACAGGAATGTCTAACTCCTGACTGCTGGAAGTGTTCAGAAATTGAAGGATTAATTTGGCAAAGTGGAAGTCAAAACTAAATTTAATCTGTGACCTGACATTAGGATGGTAGTTGAGCTAAATTTTAAGCTAAATTGGTCCTGTCCCTGCTAGAAACAAGACTGTAGTGAACTCCACAAAGCTCTGAATCAGGCCTTTATACTGAAAAATGAAATCTAAGGCACTCTGTAAAATACAGAGCTGCCAGCAGATCCTTCCAATGATCCTTATGGAATCAAGAGAGATTTTTCTAGAGTGTGAAACCAACATTCAAATGATGTACTAAATGACCTTGGGTTCCCTCTGGAGCCAGTAGGATGCATGGTCAGATGAAAGAGATGCTCTTCTGCACTGGAGCTTATGAGCGAGTACAAGTCACACAGTATTAAGCTGCAATAAGTGTGTGTGCACATTATCATGATCTCTTTAATCTGGAGTCCTAGTAGAAAATACATCCTTGCCCAATTCCAGTGTTGTAGGTGCCATGGCCTCTCATATAATCCAGTATGTAAGGTAGAGTCACAGCAAATTAAAATATGCACTGGCCAGCTGCTACTGGGACATGGCATCAGAGACAAGAAGATGGCAGCACAACTTCACATGAAACATGACTGTGGGAGAACAGGAAGCAGGAATGCCCCACATAAACGGTGCACACACTGTAATCTTGGCAGTCAGCCACACTGACAACTCCCCATGCTGAAGAACTACCATTCAGATTTCTGAAAACTCCTCAGGGATGTCAAAATTCTGAAATCTTTCTACATATTGGACCTGGCTTCAAGGACTGTCACAATAAAGAGCTGCCTGGAGTGGGAACAGCCATCCTCTTGTCCCTACAGGAAAGAGCTGCTGGCAGCTCTTCCACTCGCTCCCATGCATTGCAGACCCCTGCCATGCCTGTGGTCCCCTGGTCCCTGACATTCACACCCTTGCAGGCTCTGGCCAGGCCACTGGGTGCACTCTACCAGCACCATGCACTGCCTCAGGGAGGCACAAGGAGCCAGAGCTCCTAACTCCTAACTCTAACTGCCGGTGGCAGTTAGAAAGCTGCTTCTCACAGCTGTGATCTCACTTTCTGCTCTACAGCTGCTTGAGGTGAAGCTGAGCTGAAGGGAAGTTTTGTGTTAAAGTGTGAAGGAGTCCCAGTGACAGCCAACACCTTCCAGAACATACAGAGTCTCTTATAAGTCCAGGCAGCTTCACTCCTACTATACAGAGGTTGTCTGTCTGCAAAAGACACTCGGAACAGTCCCAGGCCCTTTCTGTGCAAACTCCAGTTCCTCGTTTTATCTTCCCCTATACCAAAGCCGGTTCCAGCCGAGAGACTTGTGTAGCAGGTGCCCAACCTGGCCGTTGAGAGCTGCACCAGTCTTACCGGGTAAGGTGGGAATAAGACCTTACAGGCCCTAACCTGCCACATGTATGCAGTATATTGCATACATGGACCTGTGAGGTAATCCAGTATCACCATGTTCCTGCTGCAGTGAAGAAAGCCCCAGCTGGGCAGTCAGCTTCTCGGTGTTGGGTGCTCTTTTAAGGGCAGGCGCAGGCCACAGCCAGGCTGTGGAGTGCTGAGGGGAAGGGGGGAAGAAAATCGAGTCAGGGAGCTGTTTCAAGGTGTCTTCAAACATATGGAGACTCTTCGGGGAAGTGAAGGGATGGGACATTAAAAAGTCTGTAAAACAGTTAGGTAAAATTGAGGCAGTACAAGGAGACAAGTTTAGCCTGTAGCTGAGACAGCCTCTGGGGGTGGGAGAGGACACTGTCCTCAAGTTGATAGGGATTGTGAGGACAGAAAAGCAGTTATCTCAGACTCAAACACCATTTTCAGCCTTTCACACTGAAAGATGTAGTGAGAACAGCCTTTTCCTAGAAGGAGTGTGGTTCACAATGAATACTTTGCTTGGCTGTAGGGCCCCAAAGACCCTCTGGAGAAATTTCTATCAATCAGCCTCCTTAACATTTTTGCACTCTAGTAAAAGGCATTGCACTGGGATGGGGGGAAAAGGGGTGGTGAGCCTAAAACCAGAGGAACTCCAAGGAAGAACTGTGCTTAGGTGCCACTGTCTTGAGAAGAATACATTAATTTTTTTCCTGGTCTTTCTAGGTGGCTGAAATCACACAAGAAATCTGACCTGCTCACACAGGAAAGAGAGCAGTCAGGCACCAATTAGCAGGAGTAGACTGCATTGCAGTTATCAGTCAAGTAAGTTAATTAGAAAATGCTCACCAGCCATTCTAAAGCCCCTGCCTGTTTATCCCATTGATATTTTTTTTCATGTGATGCAATTGATACACACAACCTATGGAGACATTCGGTATTGCTTCTCAGAGGTAGCCCTTGAAAGAAATGATACCTGCTTTTTGCCTCCTTTAATTCGGTTCCTGGTGGGCTGCTCTGGGCTTCTTCATTTCCCTCACCTTTACCTCAGGACAACAGATGACTTTGGCTGCTGAAATATGACTAGATTCATAGTGTCAGCTGGGAAAAAATGTTGGCAGCTCCCTGGCTGACAGGTTTCTGTTGTGCATGTAGGTAAAGCAACCTATGAGGTCCTAGTAAATCTACTGCTGCTTCCTGCAGAATCTTGGTAAAGCGTGACTCAGAGGTACATACAAACACATTCTTTTTATGTTGCTCACTTTCAACAGAGCTTTTATTTAGATGGGAAAAAAACTACATATGTAAGATATTCTCATTTCTATGAATAATGAAACCCTAAAAGAAGCATGGTTTCTTACATGGAAAATGTTTTTCAGTCTAGCTGAAAATGGTAATTTTATCAAGGGATTCTTTTAAATAATTGGAAAAACCCCACTTCTTTGTTTCTTCAACACACATGCATAAGTACATGATAATTACCCTCATAGCTATTATTCAAGTACTCAGAAACTGTAACTTTAACAGGAAATTAAAAATTCCCACAGTGATTTCAGCATTTTTTATACTTTCTTTTATTTCCCTTCTCCAAATTCCTAAAACTTGACCTTCTAGTGAGATGAAATTGTTGTTGTTTTCCTTAAGATTTATGAGTTGGGGGAGCAGGCGGAGTATGTAAATGATTGAGCATAGTTTTAGTAGGAATTTTTGAAAGGCTTTGAAGTGCCCTTTTGGATGCAGTGAGCTGCATATAGAACTGACGTTACAGATCCTGATGCTCAACTAGTCCAATAAAAAAGAATTATTTTCCAAGTATTTCAGTGGAAAATGGATTTCTTCATAAACACATGAGTCTTCTCATTGTCTGTATGGTCTAGCTTGTATTGCAAAGCATCAGGTATTGAGAGTTTTTAAATTTATTATGGGTGGAAAAATATGCTAGTATTCTAGTTAAGGTAACTGTACAGGCTAAAGCTTCTTGCCTTCCACTGCGGTGAAACTCACATTCAGAGAACTTCTCTCCTAAAATTAAAATGCTTTTGTTTTTTCAATTTAAGTCCTTGATTATGAATTATTTTTAAAAGGCTGGGAGGAAAAAGCCCTGAGTTTATATTGAGAACTATATTGAGATTCCATGCAGAACTTAAATACAGCTAGAATTATTTCCACAGAAAGATGCTAAATTTCCTTAAAAAAATAAGAATGTAACTAAAAAGACCCCACCGATCTCAGATATGTGCAATTCATTATATTTGGAAGTGTAAAGGTCTGTGATTTTAGTCCATATGAGTAAGTCTAAAGGGAGACTGCCAAGTGCTGCATTTTATGCCACATTCTCTCGCACTCAAGGGTGTAACATCACATACAGTGGAAGCTGGCTGCCTGAGTGAGCCTGAAGGACATTGTTTAGAACATGAGAAAGGCTCCACCTTAAAGGGTCTGTCTTGAGACTTTATTGCAGATCCTTTCCTGTCATCTAATCTGTAGCAATAGTACCTCATGTTGGATAACTGCTAGAGAGGTTCAGGTTGGTCAAAGGCTCATGGAATCCAGACCGTATTTCCAAAATATTTTTGCCAAGTGAGAGAAAAAGACAAAGTACCTTAGGCTTAGGTTGGGCATTAAGACTATCCTCTACAGTGATACTTGTCATTTAAAAGAAAAAAGGTTTCAAAACATGGTATTAGATGGAGGAAAGGGGATAATCTTTATTGCACACTCCTTTCCAAGGTGTGAAGAATGCCTGTGCTTGACTGCTGTCAAAGCACATACAAGCACTGGTGATACCAGTAAGTCTTGTGAGATTTCATGCTTGCTTCCTTTATGAATGAAAACCTCTACCAAGTAGCTGATTTGTTATATTGCATCTGAGCAAATGTGTGCTTGCATGATGGAATCATAGTCCAACCAGAGGGAGAGGAGCTGCTAGACGCTTATTCAGTCCATTCCAATGTGGGATGTCAGTGAAGATTTCACTCTTCCTGCATATGGTACCTTTATTCAAGTATCTTATTGTTTTAAAAAACAGGATCTTGTTTTTTGGTTTTTTTCTGCATATTGTTCTCCCACAAATGAAGAAATCATCTTGTAGTTTGAGACTGAACCAATACAAAACTGCATTTCTTTTCCTTGCAGATCCATAAATAATCTGCTACATCATATTCATCTTCTTTGTATGCCACATATCTTTCTTATATGTGACCCTCTTTCTTTGCAATGGTTTTAAATCCTTGACCTGCTCCTCCTTTGCATGCATATATAAAACAAAGGCAATGTATCCTTTAATTCAGATTTTATGTACACATAGATCTAGAGTGACATTCAGCAGTCAGCAAAGGTCTCTTAGTACCAGGGCTCTGCAATGTTACGTTGGACAACATTTGAACAAACCCCTACCAGGAAAAAAGAGCACAGCAGGAACATTGTGTGATAAAATTCAGGTGGCTATAAAGGAAAATTCACCTGTAGAGAAATTACTTTGTAGTAGAAATAGCCTAAAATGGCAGACAACTCGCTAATCAGGGCCGAAGCTACTCTTTTAAAAACTTTGCGCCCAGAAATCGTGTTTCCAAGCAGTAAGTCCCAAACTGCAATTAGTCAAGTGCTGTTCAGCAGGTGATTAACACTATGCAGAGAAGGAATCCTCAGTGTATGACAGAATCACAGAATGGTTGAGGTTGGAAGGAACCTCAGAAAGGTACTTGGTCCAACAACCCTGTGAGGTCACCTACAATCAGTTGCCCTGGACTGTGTCCAGATGGCTTTTGAGCATCTCCCTGGATTGAGATTCCACAGGTTCTGGGCAGCCTGTGCCAGTGCTTGGTCAGTCTCATCGTAAAAAAAAGTATTTCCTGATGTTCAAATAGCAACTCTTGTGTTTCAGTTTGTGCCTGTTGCCTCAGGTCCTGTTACTAGGTGCCACTGAAATGGCTCTATCTTCTTTGCACTCTACCTTCATGTATTTTTATATATTGATGAGGTCTCATGAGCCTTCTCTTCTCCAGGCTGAACAGCTCCTGCTCTCTCAGCCTTTTGTCATAGGAGAAATGCTCCCATCCCTTCATTATTGTGGCCCTTTGCTGGACTTTCTCCACTATGTCCATGTCCATACACTGAGGACCCCAGAACTGGACCCAATACTCCAGGCTGGCTTCACTAGAGCCAAGTAGATTGCATTCCTCTACCTGCTGGCAATACTCACCCCAATGCAGCCCAGGATACCATTAGTCACCTCTGCCAGCATGTTGCTGGCTTATGTTCAACCCCCTGGGTCCTGTGAATGGTTTGGTGAGGGTTTTTTGTTTGTTTATTTTGTTTGTTGTGTTTGTAGGTTTTTCAACTTAAAATTGCTTTCTAAAATGAAATGTTGTGACCTGAGGATGAAGAATATTTTAAATGTAAACCTATAGCATGATCAGTCAGTCATACTGGTTTACTGTACCTCCTTTTTGAAAGTACACATGTATTTTCTGTCTTCCTCTGGGATGGTGAAATAGCTGCAAGCCATCTAAACAGTAATGCATGCTTTGCTTTACCTATTTGACAGTATAGTGAAATGTGCAGAAGAATAGAAATACTGAAGCATAAAGTCTGTTATACAACATTGACATGCACCGTTTCCAGTGATACATCCATGTAAAGTGGGTCCTCTGCTATGTGGTTAGATCCATATTTTATAGTTTTAACCTATCAAACTTAATTAGTTCTTATGCCTGTTTTTACCCAACATTTTGCATGTATAGGCTAGCAATCCAAATGTCTAATTTCTAGCCATATTGATTCGCAAGACATCTAACCTTGTGACAGTCTTGTGTCAAACTTTTGTCTGACTGTTGGTTTGGTAGCATGCTAAATTGGGAAACTTGTTTGTGAACACAAAACATACAAAATGGGCATTTTAAACATTTTTAATAACAATATACTTTCCACTTTATTAAAATGTGAAATAGTAGGATAAACTACACGTGTTTGTCATCATGAAATATCATGTCATTACTAATAGCACAGGGTTAATTATCTCCTGAGCAATTCAAATGCTGAACAGCCAGCATGCTTTCTCATTATGATCGGACTGGAGTTGGTCAGTACTCTGGTATTGCTTTTCCTGTCCCCATCCTTGACAAAAAAATTTCTTAAATCTACTTCTTGATTAAAAACCACTTTTAGAAAATAAACAAGTAAAGGAGAGAGAATTGCCTCAGCTTGCTGAAACAAAACGCAGTGCATCTTTCTCACACCTACTGTGTCTTCACAGGCCTTACTTTCAGTCTTGGTCTTATTTCAGTGACTTTCAGAGGCTCCCTGGGTTGCAGAAAATTATAGATGATCCTGTCTTATCCCTGGGAAAATGTCCTTCTTCTCATCATCTCTGAAGCTGATTGCTTTTGTGCATCTTTCCCCTGCTCTCTTAATTCTCTCCGTCTTTGCCCCAGCTATGTCAGAGGGTTATTTGTACAGAGTATTCTTGGGTTTTGCTGAGGAAGAAGGGATCCCCCATTCATTCCAGAGGGTTCCATGTTCCTGTATGAAGTAAACAGCTGTATTTTTCCCAGCTTCTCAGTTGCTTTCTTTGAAGAAAACACACATACTCTGATCAGGACACTGCTAGCAACCAAATTAAAGCAAATGCCTTTCACAGCCCTACACTGTCATTTCCTTTGTCTGCAGATGTGCTCAGATAAATATTATATTGTATATCCTACTTGATAGCCCACAATAAAGTTTTTCCAACATGATGTTTCAGAAACCAGCTCATTATTCACTGCAGATTTCTGTGCTAATTATTAGGGTGTTTTATCATGGAAGTAATAAGTTAAAAAAAATCTTTTCCACCCCACCCTCAATTTTACTTCTGAAACTAGATCGCATCACCTACCCAAATGATGCCAAGGTACAATTTTTGCTTTTATCTGTGGAAGTCAGTAATTGGTATGGCACAGAAAGACATAGAACTTAGAAAGACTGTAAGTCATTGAGAGAGGAAGAGAGGCATCAACAGTAACAACAGAACTGAAATGTGAGAGACTTAGATGACAAATTAGGAGATATGATCTGTGTGACTTTGTATGTTTTGGCTATTGATATTGCAGGTGTTAGTTCCAGTTCTAACCATAAAACAGCCTTATTTTGTTCATTAACATTATTTAGTGTGGCCAAGCTATAAATTGGATTGTGGAGTAATTTTTTTCAAACTGGGATATTTCAGATTTTTATATTGTAGGAAATGGCTCTGGGATGAGAATTATCTTAATCTTTTGTGTGCTTTCCCCAATTCTCTAAAAACAGTCTTCTCTAAAAACAGCCTTCCTTCTGGAGAGCAACTAAGTCCTTGGTAGTTGACAGGTTTGTATGTAGTAGATCTTCATGAGCTTAAAGAAAGACCTGGCCATTAATTGGAAAGGGCAGAGGAAAACAGAAAAATGCCAGCACCTAAGAAATGGAGAAGAAAATGAGAATAGCAGTTTCTATCGAGGAACTATTCTATTCTATTCTCTCTGTGCTCTGAAGTGCTGGAGGAAAGAGGGAAGAGCAATCAGGACTAAAGTGTGTGGGGAGAGCAAAGGAAAAGCAGGTAAGGGTCAGAAATGGGCTTGAGAGAAGAAGGACATAGTTGAGTAGGTTTTTTTTAATCTTTAATCTTGATGAGTTTTGTACAATTTATTGCTTCCTTTTCTTTTTCTTTTTTTCTTTTTTTTTCATAGATGCCTAACTTAGCATGAATTTGTTGGTTTTCAGAACACACTGTAGAAGCTATTCCTTGTATAGCCAAAGAGGAGCTTGACTGCTTATGTATAGCTGTTTAGGAGAACCCAAGAAAACTGAACATTAATCTCAAAGTAGCTTCTCTGTATCAACACCACTAACAATGCATGTATTTTCTGTTTGGATTCTGGTTTATTTTTCTGCATGCTACCTGACCAATTCATTTGAGCATACACTTCTGTAATGGGTGTCTCAGAAGAACAGTTCCTTCACATCCTGCTTCAGACACCTCTTGTGTTTCCTGTGGCTGACTTCCCACCCAATAATACTTTGCTCTTTGCAAAAATAGACATTAAATTTCTATTTCAGAGTTCAGATGCATGTAGTTACAATCAGTTTCATATGTATTCATATGTCCTCAGTTTATGAGATTATTATGTGGTTCAGGGTACAGTAATCCTAGTAGAAACTTCTCACCTGTGTATTGTCAGCACAGGGTACGCCATGTAGACCATGCTTTAGAAACAGGCAGATTATTCCTGTTTTCCCTGTGGGTTGATCTATATCCCGAGATTGACAATATCAGTTAACTGAAAGAGCTGTAATTTTTTTCCTATACTGTTTTACCATAATTGTTTATCTAAAATGGATTTACCACAAACAGACAAATAATTATTTTTGTTAAAAAGGGAATCATTAATTCTCCAAAACTGAGATAACTAACAAATATTCACTTGAACAGTTTGTTTGATCAGTCGGACTACAGGTAGAATTCTGAAGTTCTATACCTAAAAAGAAAATGGCATACAATTGAAAACAGGCAAACTTTTCAACTGCTTTCAACCTTAAGCATTTTTATAATGTTAACATCAAATTGCATTTGTAAGTAACTAAGAGATATAATTTGGAGGCTATGCCTGATACTTCCTGTGCTAGAAATATCTTTAAAGTGGTAGGGGTTTGCTTCAAAGTTTATTGTAATTGCATTTCCTAACTGAACATTGTTGATTTGAACTGTATTTGGCTTGAAACTTACATGAAGTTGCCATTGAGCTGTGAAGAACTGCAGGTAGTGAGTAATTCCTTAATAAGAGTATGTATCACTATTTATTTTCAGAATATGTGCATTTTAAAAACAGATGAAGAAGCTTAATTGACTATGTAAATTCCTACAGTAGCTTTAGCTAATATTTTATTTGCTGCTTTATTTTTGTTTTTATAGACTTGCGTCTATAGTCAGACTTCAGACAGGAGAGTGAAATGAAAAATTATCAATTTTATCATGGTTTGTAATCAGATCATATGAAAATGGGACACAATAGGACTTTCAGGTCAATTTTAGCTTCACATTAAACCACAGATTTTCCGTTTTCCTTCAGAGAGCTCTAGGCACTGCAAAATATGCTGCCATGTATAAGAAAAAACACTGTGTTCTGCCTATGAGAGGAGGATAAAGGCAGCATTTCTAGAAAACAAAAAGCAGTTGAATACAATGTAGAAGCATTTTAATCTCTCCACTGCTTTTGAAAATTGATTCTCTCCTTCAAGTGAGCTGAGAAAATGCTGAATTGTCATCCCGATTTAGTATGGGATTTCTATGATCACTTCTAATCATTGTATAACCCTTTGTTTAGTACAGAAATGAGAGCTCCTGTACAGATGGACTTTGCTGAAGATGAAGTGATAAGGAACATCAGAGGCTTTTGCTTCTAACTGGTTAGTGCATGTTCTGTTAGGATTCCCTCTCAGTTCAGCTCTTTTATCTGTTTTTCAGTTCATTTACTAAAGAGCCTTTATATGGAAATATTTCAGGGTTTTTTAAGAAAAATTATGCCCTATGTTGACAACTGTAATTCCTGTCTAAGAAAATAATCTTTCTTATATATGTCAATGGGGGGGTATTATTTTTGCTTACTCTCCATTTTAATGCACAGAACTTTATTTTCTATTTAGTACACTCATGCGTATGTCACTTTTCCACGTGTTGTCCTTTCGTTTCACAGCTCTTTTTTGTATTAGATCAACTTTATTCCATTTTCCTTTCTCCCTATTCTCCCTATGCATATACATGCTTTTCTGTTAACCCAGCTGAGAGCTACATGCTCTGCACCTGTCTCAGAGGGAATATGCTTCCTGAGCCTGTTCTGTGGAGGACAAGTGTGTGAAAAGTAACCTATGTATTTATGTAATAAAAGGAAGAGTCTTTAACCAAGTATTCATATCCTAGTATGTTTGCTTGACCTTATTCATTGCTTTTCAAACACATTCTATTTTGCTGTACTCTCATTGCAAACTTAAAATGGTTTTTGTGACTTTAAGCTGCTTCCAGTTTTGTTCATCTGCATCTTCAGCTTCATACAAACCTCTGATCTGGTGGCACTCTGGATCTTACTAACTTCAGACCAAACATACTGATTACTCTCAAAATTCAAGAACAGGATATACCATGGTAAATACCAGTTCAGTCGTAGATTGAGAACAGCTGGGACAACTAAAAGAAGCTACTTCTATTAGCACCTCTGCGACTCTTAATACTCTTCTTAACTAAACTGTGACACTGACACTAATAAGAATTTTTATATACCATTTTACTGGAAAACAGTAATAAAATAGAACTTGCAAATAAAGTCTTATTCATAGGCATTAAAAATTAGTTTCAGAGACAGGAGTATAACCCGATCTGTTCACTTTCAATTTATACCTAGTTCAAACCTGGACTCCAGAAAACTTTGCTTGTCTTTCACTAGAAAATTTCCCACCTTAAAATTTTCTAATTTTTTTTCAGCTGTTTATCCAATTAGCAAAACTAAATCTTTGTGGTTCCATTATACCACCTGAAAGAATGGTGTAAACTTTTATTTATAATTTTTATCTTTATTGCTTTGAAGTGGTGAACGGTGCAGTGTGAAATAAATTGAATTGCTTCAGCTTTGTAGAAAACACTTAAATATTCTTCTGGTACAGCAGATTCCGGATCAAATGGACGTGGGTTTTATTTAATATAGCTATATAGTTATCCTGGATACTTGAGTTAATCACAGAAAATACATGAATTAAGAAATTGATGAAAATTGTAAATAGTGGAAATATTTCAGAAGCATAAAGAAGAAGATGAAATGACAGCTACTTGCTACAGATCATTTGCACAGCCTTAGGGTACGAGTTAAATAACAAATCTTTTTCCCAAAGCTGTTGACATAGTTAGCACTACACTGACAATCCAGGAAAAGACAGGATAGGACCAGCTTTTACTTCTGGGCAGAAAAGACTTTCTAACGTACAGAAAAATTAAATTCAGTGAATGAAAGAAAAAGTAAAAAGTGTGGATTCTAAGCATCTTTGTGGCATCAAGTTTATAAAAATCCTTTGAAATAAGGCACAATCTTGTGTTAGTGCATATTGTCTTAATTGGTGTAATTTGGAATATGTATGCGATTTTCACTTGAGATGAGGATTTAGCCCATTTTGACAGTCTAAGTGACAAAATATATTGTAGACATTTGCTTGACAGAATTTGTACAATATAGAGTTGGCTTGCTTGATTAATTCTTTATGCTTGTGCCTGCCCCCTCCACCTACCATGCTGTGGGCTGTGTCATTTAGCATAACTCTATTATATTCAATTGAGCAGTGGCTGCAGGAGGCCAGACGGCATATGTCCTAGGGCCATACAAGTGCTTTTTCACTGGATGTACTCTGCAAAGCCACAGGCATTCAAGGGACTACAGAAAGAGTCACATTAGTGACATAATACAGCGTGCCTGCACCGTTTTATGTAAATGCTCATTGGGATGAAGTGTGTAGTGTTTATTTTCAGCCGGTTGAACTATTGTACGTGTTTAGTAGGTTGCTGCTGTTTGCAGTAAATATTTCACAGCTAATGTTATTGCCAGTTCTTGATGAAGTTTAAAAAGTATTTGATGGCTGCAGCCTCCTAACCATGCTTTTTACTTTATGGAACAACTTTTTTAACTTTCTGTATGCAACTAGAAAGGGGAATGGGAGGAGTTGTTTGAGGTATAGAGAATTAATGGATGGGCACACATCCAGGGAATCTCAGAGGGAAATATGGGCTGTGTGCTGTACCCTGATCTTGCTACATATGCACGCATCTAATCTAGCACAAACATATCACACAGATGGCTAGCAAAGACGAACTTCACAAGGCATGTCCAGATCCCACTTATCCTGGGTGTCTGGAAATCCTGCTCATATGACCAGTCTGTGACATCTCTTTCTTATTCCTAATCTTGAAATCCTTCCTGGATTGGGAGAAGGAGAAGAAAGAGAGGACATACCAAAGAAGAAAGATGTACCTGACTCATGTTAACATTAACCATGTTGAAAATGGTTCAGTTACCATAAAGTAATTAGCTTCAGGACCTCAGCTGAGCTACAATCGACTGTGTCTATATTTTTAGTTTGTTGTTGCAGTGTAAAATGTATTCACTTCACTTTAGCTATGTCATAATAACTTACTGTGAATATTGAAATAAAATGCTAATTAGATACAGTTGGAAGAGAGCACATAGCAAATTACTGTAATACTGATGATGACTGGTATCCAGTTTGCTTGTGGTAGCATGATCATTTTGATCAAATGATTTTTCTCTTAATCTAACAACTCTTTAATAATGGACCCTCTCTAACTAAAACCTGCACCAATTTTAAGTTCAATTAATTTAACTTTATACGTTTGAATGTTTTTCTTAACTAATTATGCCATAACTTAACCATAATTAAAAGTATAACATTTCTTAAATTTTGAAGTCCTCTTCATTACATTGGAGAAACTCCTGTTTCTTCAGAATACTCTGGCTAACTTTCATTTTTCTAAATAAGAATATAATTAATGCTCCTAAAGCACTTCTCCCTAAACAATCTACTTGATGCTGATTCAAAGCATGTCTAATTTTAGGTGGTCTGACTATTCTATTTAGGTGATCTATATTTTTTAGGTGGCCTGATGTTTCCATGATTATATTCTCCCACTGGAGAATTTTCTGCTAGTATTTAATATTTAAAATCATGATGGATCTAATCAGGACTTCGAAATTAGTGAAGATGATGCCACATATGTGTAATACAGGACAACCTCGGGGGTTTTTTTGTGTATAAGGCATTTAAAAATCCAGCTTTTTCCATGATGTCAGGATTTCTGCAACAAGTGTAGTCTCAAGGATAATCATCACTACGTCTCCTCTTTTTGACAGTAGAGTTTTAGTCTTTTAAGAGTTACATATGTGAATTATGTACGTACTTTAAAATCCCAAGCTATTAGACACCTGACTTTGATTGTGCAGACTAATCATACAGGCCTCCTGTGTAAATGGTCACCTATATTAATAACGTCAGTTCTGTGAAAAATAAGACTAAATTTTTTTCTGATATGTGCTGAAATGCAATTAGGACACTAATTCTTATGGTCCTATCTTTTTTCAATTATCATTCATAGTTTTCAGAAAATATAAGGATAACACCCAAGGTACAGAAACAAGCCTGTTCCTCTGCCACTGCAAATTTACCATTTATTTTGTTGAATCATATTGCTTTTTTTAGCAGTTGTGTCTCTGAATGAATTACCTAAATGTCACCCATAGGTGTCTTAGTAGAATTTATTTAGTCTCTTTCTGTGACAGTTTGAAAAATAATGAATTGTGTTTAGATGAGAGAAAGGTAACTATTCCACCAGGAATTAAGACCTTCTCTTCACAAGGAAAACTAACATCAGACTTGGATACCTTTCTCCCATAATAATATATTGACAATAGAAAATACTACATGAGTTCCAGAATTAGTGTATGAATCCAACTTAGGGAGTTGGATCTTTTCTTCCATTCCTGCTTCTATTTAATTCTAACACTTCTTTGACACTATTGCTACTGGTGTTTGGGCTTACACTGTATTTGTGTGTTGCATAGATCTGGCTAAAACAAATTTATTTTCAAAACCAGCTATTTTCTTTCTTTACTGATCCTTGTTTATGCAAGGTAGTCAGGGAAGAGTAGTAGTGATGATAGGTTAAAAGGGAGAGTGGAGTTCAACCAGTAGAATTAATAATGCCTTATACAAATGTGATATTCACTGCAATTATCTTCTTTATCTTTTTTCCAAATCCTACAATTTCAACAACAGAAACACTTGGAAAATATTTTTACTTTATCTAAAAGCTTTTATATTTGGATTACATGTTTGCATCAATTTCTGTCCTTGCGCCAGAGAGCAATGTTCATTATTTCTTAAAAAATGTATTTTGTTTCACTTTTGGTTTTTTTTTTCTTTAACCTCCTCTTTCACTTTCAGTGCTGAAGATATTTTTTTCCTTTAAAATTTACAGATTTTATTCCTGATTCATTTCAGACTGTGTAATTTACTTTACAGATCTATGTTGCCTATGAGTCTTGACTACAAAACTTACTTGTCACTGCATTTAATAATAACATTATTTATAAATTGCATAAGCAATATATTCTTACACTAATTTTGTTTTTCTTAATATGTCATCATTTGGTGTATTCTGAGTACAAACATAGGAGTTCAGATACATCCTGTGTAGTGGTCAAGTTACAGCACTGTGCTCCTTATCCTTAGTTTTGGATCACAAAAACATGCTCCCTTTATTTTTTGTATCACAGACATTATTACTACTAGCCTGAAAGCTAGCAACTTCATCGCTGTTAGGAATGGTTATACATCTTTCTGAAACTTAGCATGAAGTCTTCCAAACTGGAAATCAAACCTTAACATAGAAAATGCCTTTGTACTTTAAATAAGTGATTCAATTCACAAAAAATTTAGGTTGGAAGGAACTCTGAGCATTATCTGGTTTCGTCCCCTGCTCAAAGTTGACCTGTCTTCAGAGGTGGAGCAACATGCTCAGGTCTACCTATCTCTTAAGTTGGAAAACTCAGAGCCTTTTGTGGAAAACTCTCTGGGGCTGAATGATCACATGATGAAGAATGTTTTCCGTATGGTCATTAGTAAATTCCCATGTTTCAATTCGTGACTCATGCTATTTTTTCATGAGTCTGATTCTTTCTTCTACATATCCACCTCTAATAGTGCTGAAGACAACAGCTGAATCTGCCCTTAGTTTTCTCTTCTCAGGCTGAGCACACACACTTCTCCCAGCCTCTGCCCATATGTTCTGTGCTCCAGCTGTGTAAGTAAGCAGACCTCCTCAGGACTTGCTCCAGTTTATTTTTGAGTTTCTTGCAGTGGAGGACCCCAAAACTGGACTGCCCCAGATATAGCCTGATACAATGGGATTTCTGACAACCATTACAGTTTCATTTGGAAGGAGACATTTAGCTACTTAAACTTAACAATTCAATACATGATCAAACTAATAGCCATTGTTAAAAAAAAAAAAATTCTTACCAGTGATCATCTAAAGATGATAAGATTTTATTAGAATGAGATGATGGTTAATGGGATGATTTGGGGTTGGCAACTTTTGGCTTGTGTAACCTAAATGGAATTAAAACCCACCACAAATAAGGCATGACATTTTGTGTGCTAGTGTGTACTGCTGTGCCCAGCTCTGACTCCACAAAATATCTAAATGCCACGTCTAAATGTTCTGACACTGCATGAATGTCTGTATATGCATGTGCAAAACTCATATATCTAAGTGGATAGATGGATAGATTAGATAGATAGATAGATAGATAGATAGATAGATAGATAGATAGATAGATAGATAAAAGTATGCATTATTAAGTATCTTGACTTTTACATGCCTGTTTGCTGATCTTATATCAAAAAAGATAATTAATTGGGGAAAAAAAATCAACACTGAAGTTCAGAGGTGAGCAATAGGTTCAGTGCAAGAACTCTTAACAGTCCGATCTATTCTGCTTGAAGTAGATATAATAAGAAGAAGGGCAGATAAGTCATGATCTTTGAAAGGATGAAGGGTGGAGAGAATGGGTTTCGGTATGATTGACCATAGAATAAATAATTTCTTTGGGAATCTTCCCTTTTATGAGATGACAGGTATAAAAGAAGCAAAAAGACATCGTGAAATGCATAGTGAATGTATTTCACTACACAGTCACAAGCACGATTCTTTGAAATTAAAAGCACATGTTAGGAGAGGAATGCATTGGTACGTAGTTGTTGATCAAACCTACAGAAGAGTATCAACTGAGGTGCTGAGTCCAATGTTGTCAATGCTTTGGACACCTGTATAAAACAACTTGCAGGGCCTTGGACAGTATGCAAGGGATTGATCAGTTTCCATCCTGTTTGATATTTGCCTGAGCAAAGTGTCTACCTACTGTTGAATTTCTAGATGCAACAGTTCTTATAAATGTAGTGGAATTATATTGTGTCTTGGCTAGTTTTCTGAATATTTTTCCTCTGAATGTTTTTTGCAGCATTAAATTGTTCTGAGTTTTATCTAAATAACTGAGCAGTAAATGTTTTAAAGGAAAGGTAGTGTATGAACTAAGCAGGTTTTTTAATGAAGATGTGACTGGCGATGTGGTTATTTCTCTAATGAGAGCAGAAACCATTAATATTTCAGATAACTGAAAAAGAAACAAAGCAAAGAAAAATGAAACATGGCAAAATTTTTCATCTTTTGTGTTTTCATTCCTTGTGAAAAAGTACAAAAGTACTTAGCAAAGAGTCATTAAAGGCTGCACTCTAATTCAGTCTCAAATTGGCGTATTTGACAGATAATTGCACAGGACTGACAGCAGTTTTCAGGAAAGCCTATGGGGAAACCTGTGCCCTCTGAAGCAGCAGGTGGAAGTTGGGATGTGTCAAACAGCAGTAGATGCTTCTGTTTAGAAAAAATGAATAATTTTGAAAACAATAGTATTCCTGGTGAGACTGAAACATCTACATGTAGTTTGCTGGCTCTGTAGCTGGATTTTTTCCTAATTTAGGCATCCTAAGAGTTTAGGTCCTGATTCAGTAAAGAATTTAAGCATTTTTCTATGCTGAAGTCATCACTGGGAAGAGAAAAGCATGCTGGCCTAACACAGAAGAAGTTTTTCCAATTAAAACTGCACTTCTTGTCTGTACATTCCCATTCCACCCTGTATTTAACACATATGTTGGACTGTATTATTTTCAAGATCTGCAAAAGCCTTAACCTTGTTAATCTTGTAAAATAATGAGGAAAACCATTTTTTGCTAAACTCATGTATTCGTATGGTCTTATTTATGTTTTTGAAGTGGAAAAACTCTAAACATTCTATAAGGGGCTTTATCTAGCTTTTCTCTATTCGAGATTTTTAGTTCCTTTTATCGATTCTTAATTAGGCAAAAGGGTTCACTGTGGCTACTAGCACTTAATTAAGGATAGCAACTAGTAATAACTAGGAATCATTAAAATGAGAAGCTGAAATTCCCATTACATTTCAAGATTCCCCGGCCATTTTAAGATTATTCCCTATATTATAATTTCCAGTGCTTCATTTGGTCCATTTATAAATGACTTTTTCTTTCTTGCACTGTTGTGCTAAGAACACTGTCACAATATTCAATTCCTCTTTGTCATCCTCCCCTCCTCTGGAATTCAGCTGACCCTGACTTCTCATATGTGTGTGTGTAGTATCCTTTTTGGGTACCTTTAACTTTCTCTTATTGCAGTTTTGGACCTCCCATCATCCTTCAGGTAGCTGTTCTTCTTTCAGTTTGCATTTGCATTCTGTCATTTTAGCTTTTAATTTTTTCCCAGGAGCTATTCTTTCCATTTTGTTATTTGTTTTACTAAGGTTTTTTGCTGAATTCTTCAATTTGTTAACATCTCTCTGAGCTTTCTCCTCCTTCCTGATGAAACCAATGGTGAGAAAGAAGAAGAAATATTATTGCTCAGAACTCTTTCCTGCAGTTTTTATCCTATTTACATAATAACTTCTGGGTTTTCTTCTTCATCTAACTTGAATGTCTGAGTATTTTGCAGTTTTCTTATCAAATAAGAGTAGAACACTAGACAGTGTTCCCTTATATGTATGGGAATATGCCACCAGCATTTTAACTGGGACTGAGTGTTTGCTTGCTATGATCTCTTTCCCCATTTGTAGTGGCCTTTGACATTTTGGACAGTGTACTTGGGGAAAAGTGATGCTTAAAGGCTAACAGGAAGCAGTTCTTCAATATTGTAGGAGATTTCTGCAAATATGGATGCACTCATACGCATGTTTTTTTGCTCAGTTGTTTATGGGTACCAGTCATTAGGTAGTTTCAGAAGAAAAACTTCATAGATGCAACAAGAAAGTAGAATAGCACCATCTTACATATACTGATGAATATTTATGCCCTGGTTGCATGTAAATTACTAGTTTGGGTACAGCATGAGCAATATTTTCTGTAAAAGCTTATGATTGAAATGAGGTCTGCTTGAGCCTTATCTGTATTTTTCTGTCTGAGTTGTCTAGGGGAAGCCCACTTATGAAGGTGTGCTTTCCACCATGTCCCTGTGCTGTGCTGGACCAAAGTGTTCTGCTGATTTTGATCAAAGTGATCTTCACACTCCCTTACTGAATGTGGAATGATCAATATTAACCTGCCACTTTAACAAAAGTCAGAGAGGTGGTGAAATATCTGTAAATTGGCAATTCCAAAGTTGAGGAAGAACGGTTTTTCAGATGCTTTCATGGATGTGGAGGTGGCAACTGGTCTACTTGAATGGCCAGGATCCACTGAACACTTCGTTAGCACCAGCTTTTCTGGTTAATCCTTGAAAAGAACTTAGTTACCCAGCCAGCCTGTTGAGCCCAGCCTTCCTTCCTAACTGGAGATCTGGCAGGAGCCAGCCATCAGTTACCAGAGAGTTTCTCAACTTCAGATCCAAGTACTTACCCAATGTGCATATACTTGATAAATGTTCAGGCAGAGTGGCTATCACAGTGCCCTGGGATGGTGTTTCTGGATATGCTAAATGCCAGTGTTAGGAAAAGATAGAGAAGATTAAGCAATGTAAGGATTAGTGGTGCCATAAGGTCTTTCTGTCCCTTAGCAATTGCCACCATTCATTTTCACTGGTATTAGTAAATACAGCATCAGTCAAGCAGTAGCACCATTATAGCTTCATTATGTGGAAATCTGCTTGTTTCCTAATAAAATAAACACAAAAGAACCTCATTTTAGCAGGTAGGTTAGAGTTCAAGCTCTAATTTTATATTTCTGGACAAAAGCTGCACTGTATGCTTTAACTTTTGCCTGTGATGCTGTATGTATCGGTGTGGTACACAGTCTGCTGCCAAGATGGTGAATATGCCTAGTAGCTCTTGAAAGCGCAATTTAAATAGGCAGCAGTTTAAGTTCTCACACAGCCCTAGCTTTCTGTCCAGTAGAAAAAGGGTTAAAACTTAATAAGGATTGGGCAGGGAGAAAGGAAAAAACCCTAGGAGGAATGTCTCTGAGTGGAGAAACAAAGACCAGTTAAATTTGTGCACCAAACTGCCAAGGACAGCAAAAAAAACCCACAAGAACTATAAATAATTAAAGCAGAGATTAGATAAATATTTGGGGTGGGGGTACTGTGGTAGTGTAAGTGCTAATGTTGAGGAGAGTGGATCTCTCTGCTTCCTGGACCCTTTATTCTAAGCTTTCCTGCAGCCCATGCCTGAGTACCCTGTCACATGCCATCATTTTAGGGTTTAAACCACCTTTATTTTTAAAAAAAAAAAAAAAAAGCTTGCATAAGAATGATCTGTAGAAGCCGGGTTGGGATGTGACTGCTGTGCAATACGGTTTTATGATTGATTCGTTTTCCCAGACTATTTTTCCAGAGCAGATCCTGGGTTAGCATCCTGAGCCCTGCAAAGATCCACGGGGCTGAGTGGAAGGAATATAAATGCTTCACTGGAGCCAGACTGGGGCTGGGGCAGTTGCTGTCAATACACAGAAGCTGAAATACATTGACAGGGTGGTGGGGGAGGTGTTCTGCAGTTCTGCAGATCCCAGGAATACCTCATCTTCGGAGCAGCAAATTAGAATTTTTTTATACCTTGACCAAGACGGTGGTTTCTTGTTTCAGAGATGAAACAGCTACAGCATCAGGTAATCAGCAGAGCCTGGGTTTTATTGTTCAAAAAGGGAAAAAACCAAACGTGATAGTAACAAGGAATAGTTTTATGCATGAATATATATACATATCTGTATATGTATAAAATGCTTAAAGACTATGGAAATTAACTATGAGCCTAATTTATAATAAATCAGATATTCTTCTACAGAAGGAAGGGACGGTAAGTTAGCAGCTTACAGCTTACATGGAAATATTAGATTTTCAGTGCATAATTAATAACAAAGCCTTTAAAAATAAAGCTTTCATTAGAATACTCTTCAGAGCTCAGAAATACTCGCAAACGCATCAAAGGGCAGAAGAGCTCCATTAATCCATCAATTAAATCGCTTTGATTTTTCGTGTCTGTTTTCCTGTACTGGCATTTTTTATCTTTGACTGTACGAACTGGTAACCGTGTATGTCCCTCCCATATGGACTGGGGAGTGGGAAGTTCCCTGCCCCAGCAGCTTCTGTGGCGATCTCGGTGTGTCCCTCCGGTGCCCGTGGGAGGCGCCTCGTCCCCCGGCTCCCGCCCTGCGCGGCCAGACAGACCCGGACAGCCCGGAGGCGGGGAAATGAGCGGTACCGCGGGGATTTTTATAGCAGCCTGTAAAAGATTCCTATTCTTTGCTCCTCAGAACATCCGATGTAGTGCCCAATCGGCTGAGAAAGCTGCACGGACGTCAGTGTCTGTGTGTGTATGTGTGTCTGCACACCCAACTGCAGCTGGAACCTCCATTAGAGCAGCCCTATTGATTTCTGGTTCACGCTGCAGTAACAGTGCTACAGTGCAGGGCGGGGTGGCGGGGGAGAAAAAGGCAGGGGGAAAAGATTTTTAAAAAAATAGTAATTCCAGCGGCTTAAAAACAGGAATTAACCGAAGGCACATCGGGGCGTATGTGCTCATGTGCAGCACGTACATACCGGTTTCCAGAGATACACCGCCGAGATGTTTGTTTAAAATGAACCCAAACTCATCAAAACAAAAAAAAAAAAATTAAAAAAATCCTAAGGCAGAACAATCCCCGCACCTCATGGAACCACCCTCTCTCTGCCTAGGTTTCAGGTGCCGTGCGGGCATGGGGCATGGCACCTGAAAACATGAGTTTTTCTCCGTGCTGTTTTTGCACACCGAAGCTGGCCGCAAAATGTTTCTCTTGCATCGAAGGGACTATAGGAGGTGCCCGGTTTAAATGGATTTTTCGATGCAGGCGCTTGTCTGCTCGGGGAATAGGGCGGAGGGAGCACAGCTCGGAGTCTGTCAAACACGGCGCTGAGTGAGCTCCGGGAAGCTGCCCTGCCTTTACTGGCAGTCATTTTCTCGTGATGCATAATGCACAAGGTGTCATTGCAAGTCGAGGTGTAAAAACGGGGGTTGGGGAAAAGATGTTTCTGGTAGTGACTGAGCTTCCCTCTTCCTCTGAGGTTTCTTTTCCAGCTAATATCTTGGAATAATTTATAGCTGCATGTTAATACGTTGCCTTGGTATTTCAGCACATCTGCGAAGAAAATCCCTGCAAAGCAAGTGTGTCTTTTCGCCATCACTCTGTCAAACTCTAGCTGTGAGCAGTGTACAACGAAGGGGAGGAACCCCCCCAGTCCCGCTAGCTGTTTAAGGTTTGGGGGAAGGGGCGACGATAATACCTTTTAAAAAGTGAAAGGCGGTAAGCCATTATTAGCAAAAGCTATATTGAGCATGCTTGCCAGACAGGCAGCGCAGCGCAGCGCAGCTCATCTCAGCTCAGCTCTACTTCCGCCCAGACATGTGCCTTGCCATTTTCATTTTAATCAGTCTGCTCAGGATGGCTGCTGATTCATTTTGCGGGATGGCCCCCTGGGAGCCAAGGTGGAAGCCTGAGGCGAGCCGCGATTGCATCAATGCAGCACTCATCAGACGCGGGAGGGGAGACGAGGCGAAGCGAAGCAAAGGCGAGGGAGGCAAGGCTTCGGCAGCAGATCGAGCTCAAAATGCTAGCTTCGCTATTGAAAAACAAAGCAGCACACCCTCTCCAACAAATAAAAAAAAAGAGAGAAAAAACCCAATGTCGTATGCTTCCCCTCCCCCCCTCCCGAGTCATTAAATAAAACAGAATTAGCAGAATCTGCTCCTTCCTTCCCCTCGAACTCTGCAATTGCAGGAGCTACCATTTCTTTTCACAGCTCCTCGTTTAAAAAGGACGCTCTCTATTTCTCTATTTACCTGATAACTAGCTGGGGGTGGGATACCTGATTTAGCTGGAGACTTTGATTTGTGGGATTGACAACCTTATTATGCAGTGAGCTTATTATTGATATTATTCTGCTCTTGGTTGCCATGACCACCTTGTGAGAGACATTCAATTTTCTCTCTTCCATCATCATTATCTATGAGGCCATCTGTTGTGGAAAATGAATTCAGCCTCATTTGCATGACTGATAAGCAAATTTTTTTTAATCTATTTAACAGAAGGTCATATGCCGGGGATTTGGAGCTGGTGGAAAAAAAAAAAAGTGGAGGAAAAAAAAAGGCATCTCGAGAGGATGAGTGGGAGTGCGTGCATTAGAGGATGTATGTGGAAGTAAAACAGATCCCTCAGGCCTGCTAGCCTATCCTACTGCATTTGTCATTCCTGCCAGGGCGACATTTTTTTTCCCCCTAAGCTTCTGCACACTAAAGAGAGTGAGAGCTTTTTCCCTGCAGTCTTCTTGAAGCCCCCCTGATTTTTTTATCGTGTTGGTGGGTGTATTTTATTTTTTCTTTTTTAATTCCCTGGAACATGGGGTATCTTTTCAGTGTTCAATGAAGAAAAAAGCAGCCTTTTCTGGGTCTCTGTGGTATGCTTCTTACTCCTCATCCTTTCCAAGTTGTAGTAAGCCAGGGTGTTTCTTAACCATGCTGAAATGTCTTGCTTATATTTAACTTGTAAATGGTTAAGGGTGCAGGTGTGGGCTGTGTTTTGTGCAGGGTGGGGGTTGATTCTTGTCGCTAACTAGAAAGATTACTATGATTTTTTGGAGTCATTCTGTAGCTTGTACTTAAATGTCCATTGTTTGCTCTTTTCAAGTTCTTCTGGCAGTAGTGCTGTGCAGCTGAAATTATGCTGGGCTGTAGAATAGCTGATCAAAAAATTCCTAAAAGTGTGTGTTTACTCTCTGAAGGCATAATGTTGCATGCATTCAGCATGTTGTTGTTTATATAAACTTGCTGCATGTTCAACAGTACTTGTTTGATATGGAGAACCCGAGATAAAAACTTCACAGATTGGAATTTTCAAATCTCCTGACAGTCGAGTACAATTAAATAAAAGATTATAAGATACCACATTTTCCCACTAAAATGACACTTGAAAACAGTGGGTTTGTACTTTAAGGGGAAACACTCATATAAAAGTAGTATTTTGAAAGAACACTGTCTTAAATGCTTTATGTCTCTAATACTGTGTCTTTAAAGAGAAAAAGCTTTGTAAATAAGGGAAGGTTAATTTGTTTAACTGTCTGAAAATGTGATAGTCTATACATCAGTTTTAAAATAGTTGAGATAAGTATGGCTCTTGTCCATGTACATTTAATGTGAGTTTGTTAGTCTTATTAATTCCTTGCTAAAAAAGTAACTGAAAAGTATAAAAGAAAATGGCGTACATTAGTAAAAAAGAAACAACTTGGTCTCTTATGGAAGAGATATTGCACAGGTTTGCTTCTTTTATTTGTCACTAACAGAGATGAAACTTAGTGAAACAGCATGCCATTTCCTTCTGTGGACTGAACAACAGCCTTTTCCAGGAGAAGTGGAGGTTTTAAAAAATGTTTGTTTACTACAGAAGTAGGCTGTGCATAAAAGTAGAGTTTTTACACAACAAATGCATTGCATAGTTGACAGTACTTCTTACAAAGATATAAACGTATTTTTGCAAGAAATAGTGTTCTACATCCCCTTTTCTATTATATTTCTAATCTAGGGGATATCTCTTTTTATATTTTGTACTTGCAAGGGAGAAATGGTGATGGGTGCTGAATTTCAGGTGAAGAGAAGTTTCACTTTTATTGAGGTCAGCTAGAGACCAGACCTCTGACTAGTCTGCATTAAGTAACTTACTTGAAATTGCTTCATTAGAATAAATCTTTTTTGCTTGTTTGTTTTAGAAAACACTGCAACAGACCTAACATTTAATTTGTCATGACGAACTATTGCTAGTAGTTGTTGAAAGGGTACACTTTCTGATTTCAGACAGAGTGTCCTTCCTGTAGATTTTTAACCAGGAGTTAGGTTTAATCCTTCTTTGGCATCCGCCATATTCCTCGTGCCTGTTGGGATTGGCAGTGGAAGTTGGACTACTTTCATACTCAGTTCAGTGTAGTACAGCTCTGGTGCTCAGGGTGGGTCGTGTGGAATTGTATTCGTTTCCTCAGTGGACTTCAGCTGGGATAGTGGGGATTAGCAGGCTGTTTTACACCACGCAGGGGCTGAGGACTCAGTCTCCTAGCCCCTCCCCTCCCCCCCTCCGCCTCTCCGCTCCAAAGGCTGGTCAAACAAAACCCGAGAAAGTTCTTTAAAAGCCTCACAGATAGCATAGCTGGTCCCCTTCTTCTTCTCCGGCCCCCCAAAGTTAATTACCGAGCTTGGTTGGATTCCTCCTTGCCACCCTGACATTTGACTGCTGCTAATTCGCTGATTTATCTCATTAATGTGATTATAGCAGGCTTTGGAGCCGGCTGCCATTGTTCTGCAGGCAGCGCACGGCGCGGCGTTGTGCCCTTCAGCACCGGGAGCTGTCCGCTGTCACCGCCCCGATGGCGGCGCGGGTGTGGAGGAGGGGCTCCGTGCTCGGGAACCCTGTAGCGCGGCCGTGGTCGTAGCCGTTGCTGTGGCCGTGGCAGGGCACCAGACACCTGCAGTTAAACACTTCTGTCTTTCTGTCAAAGGCTACCTTCGTCCGCGTTTTGTTTTCTCGGGGCACTGTAGTTTAAGCTCTACTTCCCTGCAGCCCCGCAGTTCGACCGTGGGAACGGGAGGGACATCACAGGTGATGCCAGTACTTAACCCAACTTGCTCTTCCCAGTGAGAGTGCTTTGTTGAGCAAAATGCTTTCATTTATCTAATTTTCGTGCGAATATGCAACGTACCGAGCTCACTAGATCAAAATTACCCTCACCGTGATATGTAACTGGGGTCTTTCCTGAATTTGCACTGCAAACGCCCGTTTTTCAGAGTTTGGCAGTAGGAATAATTTTATTAATTGAAACTTGATCTGGAAAATCTTTTGACCGTTTCAGTGTGCTTATAAACTACCTTTTCAGTCTTTTTCAACTGTCTATTATATACAAGTTTGCCGGTTTGCTGGTTTTAAAGCAGACTAAGAATAACTTGCGTAAAGTAAGACACTTTGCATAGCATTAGAGCGTGATCTGCTCTGCCCAATTTGGTATTTTGACTTATCTAAAAGTTACGTACATATCATTTAATAACTGCCTGTTGCACATGCGCAGTAACTTTTTTTTAATTAAAAAAAATATTTCATTTGTATTCTTTATGAGCAAGACCCTGTAACTGGAAACTGAAGCCACATATTAAACTCTATTGTGTGAAGGAAATGCTGGGATGAGCACTGAACTCCAGCAAATCACTATTTAAATTAAAAATACTTTAAAGACAAACTGTCCTGCTGAGAAAAAGGGAGAATCTATTAAAGCACACACTACATTTTAAAATATTTGAGGATAGTGAATGTCAGTAACCATATTCATTCATTCTATGGAGAAATAATAGTTTACCATCAAATCTGTCAGTGCACTGAAATAAAAATAGTATGTTGCTTTTGTTTTTTACTATACGTTTCACTTTCACATATCTTTTCAGACACTGATGTAATAGGGTTTCCTATTTTAATTTCCTTTTCTTCCTCTTTCTTTCCCACCGAAAATCAAAAGCCCAGCAATTAAAATATCGTCTCCTTAACTGCTTTAGAGAACTATACGTTTAAAGGATGTATAAAATAGGACTGTATAGGAACAGGTTTTAACAGTGACAGCCACAATATTCAGGCCAATTAAGGCTGTCCGTTAGTGGGTATATTCTTGTTCTACTCCTGTCAAGCTGAAATTGTACTCCCTTATTGACAGCAGTGTGTTCGTCTGATGCTTCAATTCTGCTTTCCATGTTTGTATAACGTTTCAAGTCTCATTAGAAACTAAGAGCAGCAAGAAAGTAAAAGAAACGGAAGGTTTTCAAGCATACTTTACCTGCAATTTGCTAAGCTGGCCAACTTAACCTTTGGGAAAAACACCGCGCTCTCATTAACGCTGCTTAAACATGACCTGCATCTCCTTTTCCCCACGGGGAATGCGCGTTTGTCAAGACTCGAGCTGGGGGAGGGAGAACCCAACCCTCAACATTAAACCCTTATCCTAACGTCTCATGTAGGATAATTAGGGCAATGAATCACCAGTCTCACAAATTATTTTTTTTTCACACTGGTCTTTTCGTAAATGTTTCTAATTTATGCCGCTCCTCCCC
The DNA here is from genome assembly GCA_013400935.1 of Turnix velox. Classification (NCBI taxonomy): domain Eukaryota; kingdom Metazoa; phylum Chordata; class Aves; order Charadriiformes; family Turnicidae; genus Turnix; species Turnix velox. The sequence continues at coordinate 50,762 of VZTY01021769.1, forward strand.
CCCCCCCCCCCCCCCCCCCCTCCCCCTCACTCTCCACTTTCTCCCCCCT